>JAJIBD010012350.1:0-34756 GCA_021461705.1 Cryptotis parvus
GTGCATGGCAGTAGGGAATCCTGCTGACAGCTGAGAGACTGGCAGCCCGAGGTTCCTTTTTTTGTTTGTTTGGTTTTGGGCCACACTTTCATGGTGCTCAGGGGGTTACTCCAAGCTCTTCATTCAGGAATCACTCCTGTGGTGCTCAGGGGACTATATGGGATGCGGGGATTGAACCCAGGTTGGCCACCTGCAATGCAAGTACCCTCCCCATTGTACTATGGCTTTGACCTGCAGGGTTTCCCAGCTCCCTGGAGGAGCCCAGGACCAGGGAGTGAGAGCCTCTGTCTGGAATTGCTTCTCCCTCTGCCTGCCCACACGGGGAGCTCAGCAGCTCACATCTGTCCGTTCCACACAACTCTGGGTCTTCCTGTCATCTGCTGTAGGCATTGGCCTCTGCAGAGCGCCAAGGTGAGGGAGGCTGGCAGGCGGAACTGGGCCTCAGACCGGGCTTTGCAGGCAGCTGGGTCCTGGGCTGCTCCAGCCGCACTGTGGCACGGCAGGCTTGCCAGGTCAAGGGCTGCAAATCAGGGTTCCACGACCCCAAAGTAACCCTTGTTGGTATGGTTGTGGTTTTTCATAGGGCAAACACTTGTCACTTGTCTTCCCATTGTTCATCAATTTTCTCAAGCGGGTGCCAGTAATGTCTCCATTTATTGGGAATGAAGTCCATTATTGTTACTGATTTTGGCATATCAAATACACCACGGTTAGCTTGCCAGGCTCTGCCGTGGCTCTGGGTTCTCCCAGGGGGCCCAGTCTCTTTCTTTTTCTTCTTCTTTTTTTTTTCTGCTTTTTTGGGTCACACCCGGCGATGCTCAGGGGTTACTCCTGGCTCTGCACTCAGGAATTACTCCTGGCGGTGCTCGGGGGACCATATGGGATGCCGGGGGATCGAACCCGGGCCGGCATGGGCCAGCCACGTGCAAGGCAAATGCCCTACCCACTGGGCTATCGCTCCGGCCCCAGGCCCAGTCTCTTTCTATGTCAGACCATCAACCATCCAGGGCCCACGAGGCAGAGCCCTGGGTGTAGACAAGCCTGTCTCCTGTCTGCCACCTGTCTACGCAGCCAGGCACCACAGCCACACCTGCAACACCTCGAGGGCAATGCATCATACAACATAATCACAAAAAATACTAGGCCTTTAGTTGTAAAAAATGCATACCTCCCTGCCTTCAAAAATATAAATGCTGTATGCTGAAAGACACCAAAATCTTAAAATTATTAGCCTGTGTCACGCTCTAGTGTAGGCTCCCAGCTATTTCCAGCCACATTAGAGAGGTCCCCAAGTGAGGGTGAATGTACTCTGCAAAGAGGCTTTTGTTTGTAACGTAAAAGTATGCTATTCTTTCCCATGGTATTTTGAGCCTGCCAAGATCTTTTTGGGGGCATGGGAAGGAAAACACACCACTGTGCTCAGGGCATGGTATGCAGTGCCAGAGATGCAAATGGGGTTGGCCACATGCAAGGCAAGCATCGTAAATCCTCTTCTATCCTTCTGGCTCAGCTGCCAAATCTTGAGAGCCAAAAGTTAGAGGGTATTTTTAAGCCTTTATCCTTCTGGGAGTCCCCTGCTTCTCTAAGAGAAGCACTATAGTAGGTGGACAAACCGGCTGGGTGTGACCCAAAAATGAGAACAAACAAATCAATTATCAGGGAAATGTAAGTTAAAAATAGAATGAGGGCTCAAGAGATAACGTAATGGGTTAAGACACATTCCTGTATGTGCCAGATCTGGGTTCAACTCGTGGAACCCCCATATGATGCCCCCAAGTCTGCCAGACACATTTGGGCAAACACATTTGGTGTTTTTGTTTTCAGAGGTTATTATTTTTTAGTGCCCCCACTCCCAAAGAAAGGTTAATACTTCAGTCTATTTTCACCTTTTTATTATTATTATTATTATTATTATTATTATTATTTTGCTTTTTTTTGGGTTACACCTGGCAATGCTCAGGAGTTACTCCTGGCTCTGCACTCAGGAATTACTCCTGGTGGTGCTCAGGAGATCATATGGGATGCCGGGGATCAAACCTGGGTTGACCATGTGCAAAGCAAATGCCCTCCCCCGTACTATTACTCCAGCCTCTTTTCATCTGTTTTCATGTGTTTAGTTAATTTTTTGGCTCTTTTTGGGGGGTCACACCCGGCTATGCTCAGGGGTTACTCCTGGCTCTGCACTCAGGATTACTCCTGGCGGTGCTCGGGGGACCATATGGGATGCTGGGGATCAAACCCAGGCCGGCACAGGCCGGCCACGTGCAAGGCAAATGTCCTACCTGCTGGGCTATCGCTCCGGCCCCTTCATGTGTTTAGTTAATTTTATTTTGGGGACACACCTGGCCATGCTCAGAGGTCACTTCTGACTCCTCACTCAAGAATCCTTCTTAGCAGTGCTCAGGGGACTATACAGGATGCCAGCGATTGAACCTGGGTCAGCTGTGTGCAAGGCAAATGCCCTACTATGTGTACTATCATTCCATACACATTCCATACCCATTCCAAACACATACACACATTCCATACACATACTACCATGTGTACTATCATTCCAGCCCCTGGTCTGTTTTCAGTAGGACTCAAGTTGTGACTAGTTCGAGGCTTAAGAACCCAGATTTTGGACTCAGAACTCATTTCCTCTCTCCCTGCTTGGGGCCTGTTGCCTGCTCAGCTGGGGCAGTGACTCTTCCAGGTAACCCCAGGGGTCAAGTCTGGCAGTGATTATGACAGAAAAGGCTGTGAGTTTTGTTTGGGGTGGGAAGATCTCAAGCAGTGTTCAGAAAAGCGGAGTCAGGGGGGCCCACCAGCAGCCTCAGGAGCCCTGAGGTTGGAAATCCCTGGGCCCTCCTGGCGGTGGGAAGCTAAAGGGTGTCAGTCGGCAGTGCTGAGGGCCCCTGGGGCTCTAGTGTCCTAGCCTGATACGATCTGCCATCCCCGAGGGGGAGGGTGGCGTGTGAGTTTGAGTCTTACTTTGTTGACCCAGACCATCAGAGAGCTGGGCAGGGGCGTGGAAGCCCCAGTCATGTAACGAACCACAATTTCTGGACCACAGATGCCCACTGCTAAGAGAAAAAGGGGGAGGATGCCTGGCGGAATGAACCCGAGGCTTGAAGGTTGCAAGGAATTACAGCCTCGTGGCTCGGTGCCTTCTAGACTCCAGCTGGGAGATTTAGGAGTGCAGTCTTGCAGGAAAGGCCAGACGCACAGGGCCCTTCGGGTCACTTTCTTTAGTTACTGGGTCACACCCAGAATGCTCAGGGCACTGTGCTCAGAAATCACTCCTAGGGGCCGGAGACATAGCACAGCGGGTAGGGCGTTTGCCTTGCATGGGATTGACCTGGGTTCAATCCCTGGCATCCCATATGGTCCCCTGAGTACCGCCAGGAGTAATTCCTTAGCAAAGAACCAGGAGTAACACGTAAGCGCTGCCAGGTGTGACCCAAAAAGCAAAAAAAAAAAAAAAAAAAAAGAAAGAAATCACTCCTAGAGGAGCTCGGGGGCCCGATGGGGTGTCAGGGATGGAACCTGGGTCGGTGACATGCCAGGGAAACTCCTTACGCTCTGTACGATCCTCTGTACTAGTTCTCCGGCCCCAGCAAGGTCATTTGACTTGGCAGGTCCCTTGGCCCCACTCTGGCCCCAGCCGCCTCCCGCTGCAGCCTCACGGCCAATGAGATAAGCTCGCAGGTACACAGCCTCCAGTCTCATGGGGTGAGACAGTCCCATGATCTGGGTGGGTGTGGGTGTGGCTAGTCAAGGCCACTTTTGATTCGACAATCCCCACCCCGCTGTCACCACAGCTAATTTGGGGCGGCAATGGGTGATCGCGCAACAACAGCCTCACGACGAGGGGCAAGTGTCGCGAGATCGCAAGAATGGGGCCTTGAAGGCCACCTGCTTGCTCTAGCGGCGTTATCATCCCGTCATGGACGGTCTTGCACCAGAGCACAGGTTTGTTTTTGCCCCTCAGCACCCGTGAGCCGTGAAAGACACCCCAGAGCCCCATCAAGGGCAGGTGCCCGCAACCAGGTCACTGGCACTTGGGTTCACCGAGCTCCAGGTCCACCCAAATCAGCCACATTCTCTCTTCTTTCCTCCCTGGTGCAGAAGCTGGATGGACTGGTCCAAGCTCCGGAAGGTTCGGAAGCCCGGCCGAGTGCGCCTGCCCCCTGGTAAGTGTGGGTGGACCCGGTTGGCCGGATCCGGGCGCCTGCAGCTCCCTTGAGTCTGGCCTGGCAGCCCTGAATGGTTTTCCCCAAAAGCGGGTGTGGACAGGGCGGGGGCAGTGACTCAGTTTCCCCAGATTCAGTGTGGTTGGATCGTGCGCTGACTCATTTTTCCCAGATGGGGTGTAGACAGGATGGGGCACTGACTCAGTTTCCTCAGATGTGGTGTGGGCGTTCGATGTGGACGTGAAGGGGCGCTGACTTCGGTTTCCGCTAATGTGGAGGGCCTGAGCTCTGACTCAGTCTCCCCGCATGCAGTGCGGGGTGAATCTGACGTTCTCGTGATTTCTCCGCATCTGCAGTGAGTGTGCCCAAGTTCACCCTTAGCACCACAACCCTGGAGGTCTGGGTTTTTTTTACTTTTTGGGTCACACCCAGCAATGCTCAGGGGTTACTCCTGGCTCTACTCAGGAATTACTCCTGGCAGTGACCACACGGGATGCGGGGGATCCAACCCAGGCTGGCTGCAGGCAAGGCAAGCACCTTCCCCACTGGACTATCGCTCCACAGCCCCGCCCCGGACAGTTTCGAGAAGAGGCCCCAGGGCCTGCACAGGCTCCATCTGGGTGGAAGGGGGTGCTGGCTGCCAGGTGGCGGGTTTCTGCCCTCCCCTTGCTGTGGCACATCTGGGACTGTATGGAGCTGCCAGGCTGGTGAAGTCAGAGTTTACTGCAGGGCTGGAAGTGGGTTTTTGGCTCTTCCCGGGTGCCCAGGCCTCTCTCTCCCATTTACACCCTCCTGGTCCAGCGTTGCTTCTGCCCCTGCCAGCTGTCCCCTCCTGGGCCCCCAGGTCCTTCCCTTGACTGACTTTGTGATCTGGCCACGGGCTGCGTGGTTGCGACCCACTGGACACTGGCGAGGGAACCGTGAGGAAGTTGCTTGTTTGGGGGGTATGGGTGGGGGCTCCCTGTTCCACCTTCCTGTTCCCAGCCATTACCTGATGCCTTTTTGGTGGTGAGATTTCAAAGGGCCCATGAAGGGGGCTGGAGCTGGGGCTGCTGAGAGTGTGTCATCTCTCGCCATGCTTGCAGCCTTGGCCTCCCTGCGGCCTTATCGGCCTCTCTGGGCCCGGCTGGCTCAGGACACCTTGTCCTGGTGCAGGTCTGTGGGGTTCCGCAGGGCAGGGGTATGCCGGGAGGGGCTGGGGAGAGAGAAAGTTTTCGCCCCTTTCTGTGGCCTCCATCTGGGTCTTCTGTGAGGCAGAAATCGCCTCTTTGCCCCAGGAAGGAGTTTTGAACGATCAGAGCAGGGGTGACCCAGCCAGGTACCAGCAGATCGTGATTCTCGATGGATAACAAGCAGAGGAGAAACTTGTAAGTGAAGGTGACCGGGGCTGGTGGGCGAGACTGTGGGAGCCCAGTTCCACCCTGGCACCGTCTGCCCACTCAAGCATCACCAGGGCTGATAGCATTGAACTGCTGGTTAGCCAGGGTGCCCTGGGAAGCCCCCGCACCCTCCCCGACAGTGCTTGTGGCCCCCTAGAAGAGAAATGCTATTGAACGTGTTTGTGTTTTCCCTTGCCGGTGCTGTGGGCAGGACGTCTGGGCTGCTCTCCTGAGAGATCGTGTCTTCAATCATACCTCAGGGTGCCGAGTGGCGGGGGCCTTGTGGCTCTGAGCCTCGGCCTCTCGTGAGCACTGACAGTGTCAGCTGGGCAGTTTTGGGTCCCTCCTATTCTTCCCTTTGTCACCCATGGCTGGAGGGAGTAGAACTACCTTGGGAGTGGGGACGTCAGTGACCAAGCCCCCTTTGAGACTGTGTCTATGTCCAGAGCCCTGTGTCTGGGGGAGCCTAGCCCGGGAGCCACAGTCGTAGAATGTTCTGGAAGGGTTTCCTTAGATGGGCTCTGGGGAAGAGGCGTGTAGGACGTGGCGCCCGGCAGGCGTCCTGCAGACCCAGGACTGACCCCCTGCCTCCCGCCCGGACTCTGCCACTTGAGCTGTTGCTGTGTGGTCCTGGCTGGCGCGGCTGGCTGATGGGGCCCATCTGGCCATTACCCCAAACCCCGTTCCTCAGGCCCAGCTCGGAGAGGAAACCATGGCAGGCCCTGCTAGACTCCGGCTCCACCTTTTGCCCTATTATAGAGCCAAGGACAGCCCCATCAGGTCCCTGAGCTGTCCCCAAGGTCTGGGTAGTCCCAAGCAGTCTGGGTAGTCCCTGAGTACTGTACACTGGCCCCCTGAGTATTGCCCGGCTGGTCCCTAGTACTGTCCAGCTTGTCCCTGAGCACTATCTGGGCAGTCCCTGAGTACTGCTCCTGCTCCCCTGAGTATTGCCCACCTGGTCCCCAAGCACTGCCCAGCTGTTCTCTGAGCAATGCCCAGCTGATCCCCACAGAGCAGCCCGGAGCTGTGTGTGCCTGTGAAGAGACCTGGACAGGGGGACCCTGAGGCACGGCCCCCTGGGAAGGTCTGAGTGATGGTGGGGCTGCCTGGCAGATGCACCAGGGGGCTGGCGTGCAGGCGGGAGAGGTCGGCCCACCCACTCACTGCCCTCCGAGTGTGCCCCCTCCCAGGGCCAGAGCAGGCGAGTTGAAAGAGAGTGCCTCTAGGGACTCAGGTTTGCTGGGCATGAGGCAAGGAATGGGAGGTAAGTGGGCCCAGGTTGGGGTCGCAGGGCCGGTTCTGAGGAGCCTGATGGCCAGGGGGCTGGGGAGCAGCAGGGTCAGATGTGGACGTTCTGAGCAGACTTGGGTGCCTGTGGGCCGAGCCCAGAAGCAGCCCCAAGCATTAGCCTGGAGTCTCCTGAGCTCTGCTGGGTCTGGGTGGGTCTGGGTGCCAGTGCCGGTGAGAGACCCCGCAGCCCTTCTTGGAGCAGAGGGTCCAGTGCCAGGCACCCAGAAGGCCGCCCAGCAGGCAGAGGGGCCCCATCAGGCACCCGGAAGCCGCTCAGCGGACAGCAGGCCCCGCTCCAGTGTTTCTCTTTCAGTTCTCAATCCCTCCCCAGCTCCTCACTTGGGCAGAGTGACAGACCCTCTCTGTGACTCAGTTTCCCCACTATGAAATGGGTTTCCTGGCATCCTGCCTCTGGGATGGCCAGAATAGGGGCTCAGGCCCCCTGAGAATGGGGGAGTCAGGCTTGACTCTGCTTCCTTGACCCTGACCCTGTCCACTGTCCCTCATCACCTACACCGCAGGGCAGTGCGTGGGGCCGGTCGGGTGGCAGTGGGTCAGGAAACCAGGAGGGAAATAGTTGAGGGCTTGGAGAGTACCGGGGTGCTGGCCACTGAACCCCCAAGAACAGGGGACCACAAACCTGTACAGTCGTTGCCCTGAGTGCCTTCAGCTCTGTGACCCAACCTTCAGGCCTGGGTGGACGAGGAATGTTCCATAAGTGTCACTTTTGTCCTGTGGTCTTGCCCCCTTGCTCCCTCTCCTGGGGACGAGCCTCATCCCTATAGTGGGGGTGAGTCTCCCCGAAATCCACCAACCTGTGTGTGCGAACAAGATGTCGGAAAGTGCCTGGAAGCTTCTCAGGAACAGAGGGAACTGGTTGAGGGAGGGAGAGTGGGGGAAGGTCCTGTATGGAGACAGCTTGGGACCCCCTGTATGAGCCCTGGGGGGGAGGGTTCCGTTGACTCCTGTAAAGCTCCACAGCCGAGGGGCCGGAGATGGGGCACCCTTTGCAGTAGCCCCTTGTAAGCAGTTCCGAAGTTCTGGGAGTAGAAATAATGGACTACACCAGGTATCACTGTATCACTGTATCACTGTCTTCCCGTTCATCATCGATTTGCTCGAGCGAGCACCAGCAACATCTCCATATGTCCTGTCCCATGCAAGTAAAGCCCAAGGGCACCTGCTAGCTCCAGGAACATAAAGAGCCTCAAACCATTCCATCAGGTCCTGGGAATGAGGTCTATAATTGTTGCAGGTATTTGGCATATCAAATACGACACGGGTAGCTTGCCAGGCTCTGCCGTGAGGGTAGCATACTCTTGTAGTCATCTCTAAATCCAGCATTTATTGATGAACCGCGCGGCGCTTGCCACCACGCCAGGCTGTGATAGGCTGGTCTGCTGGGTGGAGTTCTGACGAGGGGAAGTCGGATGTGGAAAATGGAGGTCCTCATGGAGTGGAGGGTCGTCTGGCTTGTTGTGAGGCTCTGCTGGGGTGGCGGGCCAGGGCTAGAACCTGCCATCCCTCCCGGGTACCTCATGAGCGGCTGAGCACAGTGAGAGCTAGTAGCAGCTCTGCCCCACGTCTGTTTCTACACCAGGTGTGACCCAAAAAGCAAAAATGAATGAATGAATGAATGAGTAGATAGATGGATAAATAAATAAATAAATGATGGTCTGGAGAGAGCACAGGGGACAGTGCTAGCCTCGCACCGGCGGCCCCAGCTCCCATCCCCAGCATCCCACAGGGTCCCTTCCAGAGTCATCCCTGAGCACCACCTGGCATGGCCTCAAATCCAAAACAAATACAGATCTGGAAAAGTGGGAAAGAGGACCTTGCTTTGCAACAACAAAAAGCCGTGACCCCGTGGGATGGTTTCTTACTTCTTTGTATGTTTTTTTAAGGCCCCTTTTAAAAGAATGGCCTTAAATCCTAGTTGATTTGACTTTACAGAAAATTAAGTAGCTCCTGGCAGTGTTCCCAGTGTGTCAGACAGCAGAGTTACAGCAGCTCATTCCTGAGGCTTATTTTATTTTTCTGGAGGTTGTGGGGGAGGGGAAGAATTTATCCACCTGACCCTTGCCCACCCACCTTCATCTGTCCATCCACTCACCCAGCCAGCCCCCTTCCCCACTCACCTGTCCATCTGTCTATCCACCAGCCCAGCCAACCTTCTCTCCATTCATCTGTCCACACACCCATCTGTCCACTCTCCAGCCCTCTCCCCACCCACCTGCCCTTCTGTCCATCCATTCACTTTCCCAGTCCTCTCCTCACTCACCCCTCTGTCCACTGGTTCATTCGTCTTTCCGTCCACTAGCCCTGTCCATCCACCCTCCAACGCTCTCACCACCATCTCTGTGTGCCCAGTGGGCAGGTGGCCTTGGACGGTCAGTAAAGGGATTGCCCCCTAACCCCGCAGCCCAGAGACAAGAGCAATATTGTGATATGTAGGGCCAGGGGGACCCCAAAGGAAAAATTTTCTGGAAAATTCAGGGGTGAACTCATAGGCACAGGCACCCAGGCAAGGGGAGAGGCTGGTCATGGGGCATCCGGGAAGCTGAGCTACACAGGGCCTTTCCAGCGGGAAAGGCCGCCTTCCGGGGAGCAGAGACTTTTCTTGATTTGATTTTGATTAGTTTATTCATTGGCATTGCTGGGAGTGGGGAAACCAGGCAGGTCCACGGCAGCACCTCGCCTCCTGGCCCGACTCTGGGTTGGTTTCACTCTGTCAGAGCTGGCTGAAGCCGTCCCAAGTGGAGTTCAGCTCTGAGGGAAGGTTCCAAAGCAGCTCAGAGGATGGGTTACAACTGGTTCCCACAGTGAATCAATCCTTTCTTTCTTTCTATTTTAAATATTTTATTATATCAACATGAGATATACAATTACATGAGATACACAATTACAAAGATGTTCATGTTTGGGTTTCAGTCATACAGTGTTCCAGCACCCATCCCTCCACCAGTGCCCATTTCCCACCACCAATGTCCCCTGATTCCCTCCTCCCTCTCCCAGCCTGCCTCTATGGCAGGCACTTTGCCTCTCTTGTCTGTCTGTCTGTCTATCTGTCTGTCTGTCTGTCTGTAACTCTCTCTCTCTCTTCTCTTACACATTGTGGCTTGCAATACAAACATTTTAGAGGTTATCATGTATATCCCTTTGCCTACATTCAATGCTCAATCCTAGGTTGGTATTATCATTTCCAATAATTGTTAGCACATTGTTCCCTTCTCTATTTTACCTAACCTCTGACTCCCACACACTTGTGGTAGTTTCCACGTACTGACAAGACCTCCTGATCCATGTTTTATCTGACCTTGGATATTGGTATCATACTATTTATTTTTATATCCCTCGAACAAATGCACTCATTCTGTATCTGTCCTTAGTGACTCAATTCTTAAATAGTGTCAGGTCCAACCTTGGGACCAGTGTGGAGGAGGGTGGCTGAGAGGCAGCAGCAGAGGGCCGGGAATGGCTGCCTTGCTGTGCAGCAGAGACCTCCAGCCAGGGGCTGGGGGGCACCAGACAGAGGGGGGAGCAGGTGGCCAGTCCACCTGGGTGTGGATAGTGGCCTCACCCTTGGTAGATCTGGGATGAGCAGGACAAGTGTCTACCCCTAAAGGCGTGGCCACGCTCCGAACCCCATCCATTATGTGACCTCCGGGTTCATGGCTGGCGGCCTCTGGGGATCTGGAGCTTTGCCTGAGGCCAGCAGAGGGAGGAGGCCACCCTGAAGAGCTCCTTCTAGGGACATCGTTAGGAGTGGAACAGGAAAAAGAAAAAGAAAGAAGAAAGCACAGAGAGATAGCCGGTGCTGGCCTTGCACACAGTGGACCCGGGTTCCATCCCTGGCACCCCAGGGCGTCCCTGAGTCACCAGGAGTAATCCCTGAACCCAGAGTCAAGAGTAAGCCCTGAGTGTGATGCCAAAATAAAACAAAGCAAAGATTCTGGGCACTGGGAATAGTGCTGCAGTGAACATGGAAGTGCAAATGGTGTTTCTACCGTGTGTTTTTGGGCCCCAAGGGTACATTCCCAGAAGAGCTATTGGTGGTGAAATGGAAGCTCAGTTTTTAGTTTTTTTGAGGAATGTCCATATCGTTTTCCAAAAAGGCTGGACCAGTTGGCATTCCCACAGCCAGAATCTGTAAACAGACTTAGTGCCCGAGAACAGGTTACTGGATAAAGAAACTATGGTATATCTACACAATGGAATACTATGCAGCTCTTAGGGAAAAAATGAAGTCATGAAATTTGCCTATAAATGGATGGACACAGAATAACATGCTGAGTGAAATGAGTCAGAAGGAGTAGGACAGATATAGAATGACTGTGTTCATTTACAGGATATTAAAACAATAGTATGAGACTAATATCAAAGGCCAGGAAAAAACAGGGGCCAGGAGGACTTGTCAGGGGGTTGGAATCTACCACAACTGTGTGGGGGCAGAGGGGTAGCTAAGATAGAGAAGGGACAAGTATGACAATAATAGTTGGAAATGGTCACACTGGACCAGAACTGAGTGTTGAAAGTAGATAAAGGAATATACATGATAACCTTAGGGATATACATGATATAGACACCTTTAGTGTCTGTATTGCAAACCACAATGTGCAAAAGGAGAGAGAGAAAGAGGGAGAGAGACAGACAGACAGACAGACAGACAGAGACAGAGACAGAGAGACAGAAAGAGAAGAAAAGTGCCTGCCTAGCAGCAGGCGAGGAGGGAGGTGGTGGGAATCTGGGGACATTGGTGGTGGGGAGATTGAGAGATGGGTGCTGGAACACTGTTGACTGAAACGCAGTCATGAGCAGCTTTGTAATGGTCTATCACACAGTGATTCAATTAAAAAAATTGTTTAGGGGCCGGGAGCGGTAGTCCAGCGGGTAGGGGCGTTTGCCTTGCACGGCCGACACGGGTTCGATCCCGGCATCCCATACGGTCCCCTGAGCACTGCCAGGAGTAATTCCTGAGTGCAGAGCCAGGAGTAACCCCTGAGCATTGCCAGGTGTGACCCAAAAAGAAAAAAGAATTTTGTTTAAAGGAGTGCGGGCCAAGGGTAGGGAGGCCACAGGTATTTGCTTAGAAGGTTCCCAAAGGTTCCAAAAGGGGCAGGGTTAAGCCCTGTGGGTCTGGACCTGGCCAGTGGGTGACAGGAGTCCTGTCCAGTGCAGTCCCACCCCTGGGTCTGCCTGTGCCTGGGCTCGCCCCCTCCAGGGCAGCTGGAAGCCCACCATCCTCAGGGACTAACCCATAGGCCCCGAGCACAGAGCCACGAGTGGAGGCCCAAAAGTTTGTTTGGCTTTTTTTAGGACACACCTGAAGGTGCTCAGGGGGTTGCTCCTGGCTGTGCACTCAGGAATTACTCCTGGGCTCAGGGGACCACGTGGAGTGCCAGGGATAGGACCTGGGCTGGCCACGTGGGAAGCAAACACCCTCCCCACCGTACTATTGCTCCAGCCATCCCGAGTTTTTTCCCTTTCCTTTTCTTTGTTTAATTGAATCACCGCGAATTACAAAGTTACAGAGATATTTATGAGTGAGCTCCAGGCGTCTATTGTTCCAACCCAGCCCTCACCAGTGTCTCCAGTGCCCCCTCACCCCCCGTTTGCCTCTGTGAAGGTCCACGTTCCCCTTCCCCATTATCCTCGTGTTCCCGTCCCTAACTTACCCCTCGGCCCTGCCCAGTGCCAAGCTTCCTGCTGAAGAATAGTTAGATCCTTCTCTTCCTGGTTTTGGGACCAGCCCAGCTGAACTCGGATTCACCTCTCCTGGTGGGGTTCAGGAGACCCTATGCAGAGCCGGGGCTGGGCTTAGCGCAGCGCCAACGCCTTCACTTCCTCGACTCTGTCTCCTGTGTTGTTTCTGTTTGTTTGCTCTTTAATGGGGTGGGGGAGTCCACAGTGCTTGGGGTCCTGGGGCCAAGCTGGGTGAGAAAGCTTCGGGCCTGCTCTCCCTCCCCGACCCTGCCTTGGATGCCCGTGCTGGCACTGCAGGTGCCTCACCCTGCCCTTCTGAGCTGTCCCGGGCCAGGAGGGACAGTCATTCGCTCGTGGTTTGTCCCGGGGAGTCACCCTCCCCCATCACATCTGGTCCCCGCCTGGCCCGGGGGTGCTGGCCTCATGTGTGGGAGTCCCCTCCCTGCCCTACCGGGAAGCCTATGGAAATCGCCTTCCTGAAAAGCCGCCTCTTTCCTGCCCACTCATGTTTCCGGCACATTCTGTCCTCACCCCATTGCCTAAGCCTGGACCCGAGCTGTGGGGAGGGTGGGAGGGGGGTTGGTGCTTTCCCAGATGCTTTCCCCAGACCCCCCTGCCCTCTCGTTTGGCCTCAGGGCAGGGGCCCCATGGGCATCCCCAAGACTGGGCTGCCCTGGACCCTGGCAGACGGTACACGTCTGGGCTCTTCCTGGGTGGGAGCCTCAGCTCTGCTCAGGGATCACTCCTGGAGGTGCTCAGGGATCGCTTTTGACTGTGCACAGGGATCACTCCTGGATCACATGCTCAGAGATCACTCCTGGTGGTGCCAAGGATCACTCCTGGATCACGTGCTCAGAGATCACTCCTGTGGTGCCAAGGATCACTCCTGGATCACGTGCTCAGAGATCACTCCTGGTGGTGCCCAGGGATCACTCCTGACTGTGCTCAGGGATCACTCATTTTTTTTTTTTTTTTTTTGGGTCACACCTGGCAATGCTCAGGGAGTTACTCCTGGCTCTGCACTCAGGAATTACTCCTGGTGGTGCTCAGGGGACCATATGGGGTGCCGGGGATTGAACCTGGGCCGGCAGAGGCCGGCCACGTGCAAGGCAAACGGCTCTACCCGCTGGGCTATCACTCCGGCACCTCAGGGATCACTCTTGATGGTGCCCAGGAATCACTCCAGGGTCTGTGCTCAGGGCTCACTCCTGGCAGGCTAAGGGACCCTATGTGTTGCGGTGGTTGAGACTGGGATCCGCCCCGTGCCCGCTCCCCAGGCTGTCTCCTGTGTCCTGTTGGGACCCGCTCCACCCTGCCCTCTGCGGTAAGCTGCCCCTCACTGTCAGAGACAGGTGTGCCCCCTCTCTTACCCGGGCGGATTCATGCTCCAGTTAGCACGTGTTGCTGCTCTCTGAAGTATCTGTCTGAGAGAATTCCCCAGTGCAGACCTCCAGGCTGGGACTGGCACCCTACCAATGCCAAAGGGTCTCCTTTCTTTGTGTTGGGGAGAGTGAGCCACACCTGGCGGTGCTCAGGGCTTACTCCTGCTCTGACCTCAGGGAGCACTCCTGGTGGGCTCAGGGGACCCAATGGGGGTTGTAGGGGTGGAAGCCGCGTCAGCCGCCTACCAGGCAAACGCCCCCGCCACCACTGTGCTGTGGCTCTCTCTGGCCCCCCAAACAATTCCTCTTGTTTGTAATCATTTATTTCCCGAGCCAGCCGACTCTTGCTTCCCTTTTTTGGGAGAACAGACAGAAGGAGAGAGAATCCCATATCAGGCTGCGTCTGTGGTAGTGGTGCTCTTGAGTTACAATCACTTGTCTTGGTGGTTCTTTTTTCGCATAAAGGCAGGTGCGGCGACAGCCTGCCCTCTCTGGAATGCAAGCACCGTCTCCTGAGCCCCTCACCTTTATTTTGTTAATGTATATGGGGGTTGGGGCCCTGCCTGCCCGTTCTGGGGGCGACATCTAGCTCTGCTGGAGACAGGAGGGGCTAGAGGCTTAATAGGGGCCGCTGGGTGTCAGCAACTGCCTTCACCCTGCCCTGTCTCTCTGGCTCTTCCACTTTGTTGTTTTGGGACCACACCCAGCGATGCTCAGGGGTTACTCCTGGCTCTGCACTCAGGAATTACTCCTGGTTGTACTCAGGGGACCCTGTGGGATGTTGGGGATGGAACCCAGGTTGGCCACATGCAAGGGAAACGCCCTCCCCGTTCTGCTCTAGATCCAGCCCCTTGTCTTATCTTCCACTTCCTACCCTCCCTGCAACCCCTGACAGACACTAGCCTCCCCCTTTTCCCATAGGCTTGTGTACTGCTCAGGGACGTTTCCTGAGCAAAATTGAAAACAGGTTAAGGGGCCCCTTTGGCATGTGGTTTCTCCTTTCATCACTCCCAGCTCAGCTGCGTGGGCACATACAGGCTGCTCCTGCTTTTACATGACTGAGTAATACTCCACAGGAAGTTTGGGCCCCTCCCCACTACCCTGCCCATTCTTCATCCCAGGGTGATGCCCCAATGGTTTCAGGGAGAGGGGAGAGACATCTGTTTCTGCTTCTGGTTGGGGTCCGAGGAGTGGAATCACTGATTCACTTCCTTCATTATTTTTTATTGTTCACCCATAATGCAGATCCACCTCAGCTGTTTAACCGCTGCTGCTTCTGGCGGCCACTTGGATGCCCTCCCTCCCCCTCTCTCTCTCCTTTCCTGGCTTCCCCTCCCTCTCTCTCCTCCACCCCTCTCTCTCTTCCTCTCCCTCTGTCTCTCCCTCCTCCTCTCTCTTCCTTTCCCTCCCCTCCCTCCTGGTCTCCCTCTTTCTCTCTCTCTCTCCCTCACTTGCTCTTTCCTCTCTTCTCTTTTTCTCTCTCTGCCCTTTCCTCTCCTCTCTCCTCTCTCTCTCCTTCCCTCCTTCCTTCTCTCTCCCTCCCTCTCCCAACACACCCAGTTTCTCCACAACAAGGCTGAACACAAACCTGAGGCATTGGACACTGCCCAGTCCTCAGCCGGGTGGATCTAATAACCAGGCGTGAAGCGACCAGGCTTTGATGTCTCGGTTCCACCCTCAGTGGTTCCTGCCTGATTTCTTGGGTGGGAAGTTCTAGGTCAAGAACCTCCTGCCCAGAGGCCATAAAGCCCCCTCCTGCTGTGTGTGTATGTGTGTGTGTGTGTGTGTGTGCGCTGCACAAGGCATGTGTGTGGGTTGGGAGACACTTTCTCCCTGTTTTTTTTTTGGGGGTGGGGATCACACCCGGTGATGCTCAGGGATTAATCCTGGCTCTGCACTCAGAAACTACTCCTGGCTCTACTCAGGGAACCATATAGGATGCCAGGGATTGAACCCGGGTTGGCCGCTTGCAAGGCAAACACCCTACCTGTTGTGCTATAGCTCCGGCCCTCTCCCTGTTTGTTACCAAGACCTTTGTGGTGGGTCTGTGAGAAGGAGGTGGAAGCTGGTCATCCTCAGTGCCCTGTGGCAGTCATGGTGCTATCTTGGAGGCGGTGTTGAAACCCCAGCTCCTGCTCTGTGTCCTAGGCCAGCACGAGGCTCAGGTGGGGCCCACTCCAGTTATCAGGACCTGAGCCACACCCCATTCTTGCACTGCTGCCTGTGTGGAACTTGTGAACACAGAGTTCAAGGGGCCCCAGTCTGGGCAGTGTCTCCCGTTCCCGCCCCAGGTAGTCAAGTCCAGCTCACTCCAGCTGGGCAGAGCGGAGAGGGACAAGAGTCTCCATGGGTCTGACTTTCGGTGACAGAATGTGAGGTGTGAATCCCTCGAGGTACTAGACTGCCACCCTGACAGTTGGTTTGGTGCTGGCTGGGTGCTGGCCTTTGTCCCCCAGCAGCACAGTGGACCCCCTGAGCCCCAAAGCAAACAAGCAATTCCGTGGGAGATTGTGTGGAAAATAAAATCAGTTGGGGGTCACTGACAGAGACTCCTAACTCTCTGACACCCCTGGGCCAGAGAGACAGCATATGGGTAACCTAGCTGTGTTCCATCACAACACTGCATCATTTCCCTCTAGGAATGATCCCCAAGTACAGAGCCAGGAGTGATTCCCAAGCATATAGCCAGGAGTCAGCCCGAGGCACAGAACCAGGAGTCAGCTCTGAGCACAGAGCCGGGAGTCAGCCCCGAGCACAGAGCCAGGAGTCAGCCCTGAACATAGAGCCAGGAGTTAACCCCTAGCACAGAGCCAGAAGTCAGGCCTGAGCACAGAGCCAGGAGTCAGCCCTGAGCAAAGAGTCAGCCCCTGAGCACAGAACCAGGAGTCAGCCTCGTGCACAAAGCCGGGAGTTAACCCCTAGCACAGAGCCGGGAGTCAGCCCTGAGTACAGAGTCAGGGAATAAGCCCTGATCACAGAGCTGGGGAGTCAGCCCTGAGCACAGAGCCGGGAGTCAGCCCCATGCACAGAGCCAGGAGTCAGCCCCGTGCACAGAGCTGGGAGTCAGCCCCGAGCACAGAGCCAGGAGTCAGCCCTGAGCACAGAGCCGGGGAGTCAGCCCCGAGCACAGAGCCGGGAGTCAGCCCCGAGCACAGAGCCGGGAGTCAGCCCCGAGCACAGAGCCGGGAGTCAGCCCCGAGCACAGAGCCGGGAGTCAGCCCCGAGCACAGAGCCGGGGAGTCAGCCCGAGCACAGAGCTGGGAGTCAGCCCTGAGCACAGAGCCGAGAGTCAGCCCCGAGCACAGAGCCAGGAGTCAGCCCCGTGCACAGAGCTGGGAGTCAGCCCCGAGCACAGAGCCAGGAGTCAGCCCTGAGCACAGAGCCGGGGAGTCAGCCCCGAGCACAGAGCCGGGAGTCAGCCCCGAGCACAGAGCCGGGAGTCAGCCCCGAGCACAGAGCCGGGAGTCAGCCCGAGCACAGAGCCGGGAGTCAGCCCCGAGCACAGAGCCGGAGTCAGCCCCGAGCACAGAGCCGGGAGTCAGCCCCGAGCACAGAGCCGGGGAGTCAGCCCGAGCACAGAGCCGGGAGTCAGCCCCGAGCACAGAGCCGGGAGTCAGCCCCGAGCACAGAGCCGGGAGTCAGCCCCGAGCACAGAGCTGGGAGTCAGCACTGAGCACAGAGCCGGGAGTCAGCCCCATGCACAGAGCCAGGAGTCAGCCCCGTGCACAGAGCTGGGAGTCAGCCCCGAGCACAGAGCCAGGAGTCAGCCCTGAGCACAGAGCCGGGAGTCAGCCCCGAGCACAGAGCCGGGAGTCAGCCCCGAGCACAGAGCCGGGAGTCAGCCCTTCTCCTCCACACCCAGAGTGACTGAGATGAGTGGCTGGTATTGAGCTTGGGGCCAAGGGTACTTCACAGGTATGAAGTGGCGCCTCCCGATCACCCAGCGGCCCTCCATCCCCTGGCATCACCCCTTGGTCACCATCTGGACCATGAGGACACTTTGCACCCAGGAGGTGCCCAGTGCAGAAGGGCTGGCAGACGGCCGCGGCTGGGCGGTTACCTGCAGATGTTAGCCCTGGCACCCACAGCTGTGGGGCTGCTCGTACCCCACCTTCATGCCAGCCGCCCTGTCTGCTGTGTTGGCTGAAGCACCCAGTCAGGACAGCCTCGGGGGTCTGTGTGGGCCGTCTCCCCTCACCCCAACCTTGGACACCGTTTCCCATTCTGCATGAGGCACTGTTTGTTGGGGAAAGCCAGGGGATCAACCCGTGCATCTGGTGGGCTGGGCTTCGTCTTCAGTCCTGTGAGGGTCTTCCCCAAGCTTGTTGTATGTTAAGCCAAACTTCACGCCCTCCATTAGCCGTCCTGTGAGCCAGTCACTGTTACCCCCACCCAAGTAGTGCTTAGTGAGCAGTGCTCACTCCTGACACTTTTTAGCCTACAGGGCAGGCAGTTCAGTGCTAGGTCCTGTGAATGCAGTGGGTGCCGGGCATGGAACACACCCTGTCGTGGAGGAGTGACCCGATGAGCTGCGCTTGACCTGTTGCATCTCTGTCCCCACCTCCCCTGCGCCAATTTGTGTTTTCAAATCAGTTTCTTTTTTTCCCCACCCAGCAGTGCTCAGGGCTGACTCTGCACCAAGGAGTCACCCGTGGCAGTGCTCAGGGGATCCTGTGGCATCCTGGGGTTTGAACCCAAGAAGGCCACGGGCAAGGCAAGAGACCTCCCTCACTGTACCACTGTGGCTCCAGTCCCCCAAATCTATGCCCCTGTGACATGTTCTCCGCCAGCGTGATTTATATCCTGGTTTACAGACCCTTCCATGGGGTGAGGATGGGGGACACTGTGAAAGGGTTGAGCATGGTTGGAGGGAGAACCTCATCCCTCAGGGTGGGGGGAGGCGGAGCTGGCCCAGAGCCACATCTGGCCCTCAAGCCCTCAGCATCTCCCCTTCATTTGCTTGAAGCCCCAGACTAAGGCTTGGGGTGATCTTGACCAAGATGGCGTAGGGCCAGTCAGCACTCCAGAGAGGGCTTGGGGGTCTTAGAACTGAGAGACAGTGAGCCCAGAGCATGTACTTAGAGGGATGTGGTAGCGAGAGCCCCCCCCAACTTCCTACCATAAATGAAACCAGAGCTTCGGGTTAGGGATGTCCGATCCTGAGAATGGTACATCAGAGCGCCTAGATCCAGCTGTACCTGAAGCTGCCTGCTTCTATCAAGTGTATTGGGGGAGGGGTTGGGCCACACCTAGCCATGTTGGAATACGATATGTGATGCCAGGGATGCAAAGGGGGTAGGCTCTGTCGCATGTATTCTTAGGTCCTCACTCCACCCTGCCTCATTGTGACCTTGGGCAAGTCCTTTGGATACGGCCCTCCCAACCGTGAGTGGGATAGGCCCCACCCCTGCATCCACAGTGGCCGTTTCCAGGGAGGTGAGTCACTGGAGACCGCAGGACACAGACCCAGCGTCTCCCACACTTCCTCTGTGTGGAGGTGCATATCTGAGGTCCCCTTCGGAGGACCCCACATGCGAGCTGTCTCAGACAGGTGGGCTCGCAGGCCCCAGGCCCCTCGTGTGCCTCTGCTCCTGTTTCTTATGCAGGAGCTGCACTCGCGCTCAGCTCCGGGGCCCCTGAGGAAGTGACTCCCATCCCTCTCCCCGGCCTGCTGCCAGCTCCCCACTCCAGTGCCCGCAGGCCCGCCAGGGCGTGCCCGCCAGACGCTGTCTCTACCTCAGATTCTGACGGGAGACGCAGGCAGGAGGGGCTGGTGCTGAGTCCGTCGGGATCTGGGGTGCAGGCTCCCCTCTCCGAGGCCCTTCTCTGTGGTCGCTGCCTCCACCCCTCCTTTCTGAGGGTCTCTCCCAGCAAGGACTCGTGGTGGGGAGGCTAGGCATGGAGAGGACTCTGGGCTCCTCACTGGGGTGCTGGGGCCTGTGTCCAGAGGCTCCCCTTCCGCACACCACAGGCTGCCTGTGCGCGGTATGCAGGGGTGGGCCTCGCACTCCAAGCTAAATAGCATGACGGAGGACTGCCTGTTGGAGGTGTCACCTCAGCCAGCAGAAGCGTCTGTCTGTTCCTGTCTACACCAGCGAGGCTGCCCCCACGCTTTTCCTCCTCGTGCCCCTCCCCAGCCTCTCAGAAAGCAGCAGTTTCTCAGTGAAGCCCAGACCCCAGGCTGAAGCAGCTGGGGATGTCCAAAGGGGCTGATAGAATTCAGCCCTGCAACCCCTGACCTCCTGGGGCTGGTGGAGCTCACCCGGCACCCTAGGCCTCCCGGGGGGTCGGCGACCATCAGGACTGGTCAGTCTCCCGTAGAAGCTGCCTCCCTGCCTGCTGGGGTTCCAGAGGCAGTAACTAGCCGGGCGTGCTTTTCCCCCTCCTCCCCTCTCCTGCTCAACCCCAGCCCCCCAAATTACCGCCAACCAAGCACCCAGGTCAAGTTTCCTCGTTTCATTTCATAAACTGAAAACACATTGTGCCCCCCCTCCCCAGAGGCACCTTCATCACTACGAAGCCCCCGGGGCTGCGAGTGGGCGGGGCCGAGACCCTGCAGCTCCTGCCCTGCGCCGCCCGCAGAGACACGCAGCGGTTTCTTTGCTAAGAAGCTTCCTATTCTGTTTGGAAAAAAGAGAAACCCCTTTATTGTGGTAAGAGGGGGGAATGTATTTTCCATTGGAACCGTTTTTGACGCGGACCATCCAGTGGTATTAATGAGGTTTGGAAGGTCGGGCAGCCTCGCCACCGCCTTCTCTTCCCCGCGGACCCAGCAGGGCCACCAGAACAACGAACAGCCTTGGAACAGCCGGGAAGCACCCGCTCCGGTGTCCCCTTCCCCCTCCGCCCAGGCCCCCTGCAGGCCTCCACACGCTCTGCAGCTGCCCAGCAGGTCCACCATGCCACTGCCACAGAGCTTGTGGCGATTCTTCTGTTTTGCAACAGAGAGGAGGTGACCGTTGTGTGTTTAGGAAAGGCCCTAAGTCAGTGTGAGAGCTGAGGAGTAGGGAGTCACGAGTCACTGGACAGGCACAGCCACCCAGGGCTTGGCTGTTGGGGCTGGGTCCCAACCAGCAAAGCTCTGGCGCTCAGGGTTCAGGAGCGACCCTAGTGGTGCTCAGAGGACCCTGTGATGCCAGGAATTGAACTCTTACCACTTGAGTACCCCAGCCCCTCAAATTACCTCTGTGAGGAAGTGCAGTGGGTAGGGCACTTGCTTTCACACGGAGTCGATCCGGGTTTGGTCCCCAGTGGCCCAGAAGGTCCCCTGAGCCTCCCAGAAGTGATCCCTGAGTGTGGGGTGAGGAATAAGCCCTGAATACCATTAGGTGTGAGCCAAACCCACCCCCACAAAAAATAATATAATTTTCTTGGAGAGAACCCAAAGTGGAATTTTATTCAGAGCAAGACAAATAGAAATGTTGGGGGGTGATGGATGGATAGGTGGGGTGCGGATGAATGAGTGGAGGGTGAGCCGGGAGATGGGCGGTGAACTGGTAAATGGTTGTGGATGGGTGGATGGAGGATAGATGGAGAGTGGATGGAGGACAAATGGATAGGTGGATGGACAAACAGATGGATGGGTGATGCGTGGATGGCTGGACGGACGAATGGGTGATGGCTGGCTGGACAGATGAATGGGTGTGGCTGGCTGGATGATGGTTGGATGGGGATGAACAGATGGATGGGTGGACGGATGGGCAGCTAGTCAGAGGGGGAGTCAAAGACCTGCTCAGCCCAGGCTTTGTGCTGTCCAGCAGACCCCGGGAAGCAGCTGGTTCCTGGCTCACCAACACCTACATGGCAAGCAGCCCCTCCCTGGCCACCCCCAGGCACTCCCCACACTCTCTGTGAGGGTCACTGCTGACACCAGACCTGGGACGATGGCACCCGCTCAGTGGCTGTGAGCTGGACGTCCTTGAGTGGAGGGTGCCCAGATAGCCCCAGGATCCTGCCCGCACCCTGCATGTCCAGAGTCTGGCCACAGCTCCAGGCCTTGGGAGCTGAGCTGGGCTCGCAGCACCCCCTGCTGGCTTCCCTGACTGCCTGTTCTCAGGGCCCTGGGCTTTACTCTGGTGCACTCTGGAATGGAGAGCCATGATCAGGTTGGTTAGGGACCCTCAGATTCAGCATGAGGTAAAGATTGGAGCCTGGCAGAAGGGCTGCTGTGGGCTGGAACAGCTGCTCCTGCTTGGTAAGGTGACACCTCCTACATGCAGCCCTCCTATATGTCTCTTAGCTCAGGGCCCTGGCAACACCTCCTTCAGACAGCCCTCCTCTATGCCTCTTTGTCTCAGGACAATGATCTGGCCCTCTTGATCCCAGCAGATAAGTGGGAAGGTGTGTCCCTGGCCCACAGAAGGCACCCCTCAGTCATGAAGGCTAAGTTGCGGCCAGAGCACGGGGAAGGTGCTGGCTTTGCACACAGCTGTTTCGTTGCTCTGTTTCCCGGCACCACATAGGGTCCCCCAAGACCGGCCAGGAATGAGCCCTGGGCACCTTTGGGTGTGTTCCCAGACCTAAGGAGGGTAAGTAGGTCTTGGAGAACTGGCCGGTTCAAGGCTCCTCGGGGGTGGGGCCGGAGCGATAGCCCAGTGGGTAGGGCATTTGCCTTGCACGCTGCCAGCCTGTACTGGCCTGGGTTCGATCCCCAGCATCCCATATGGTCCCCGAGCACCGCCAGGAGTAATTCCTGAGTGCAGAGCCAGGAGTAACCCCTGAGCATTGCCGGGTGTGACCCAAAAAGCAAAAAAAAATAAATAAATTTTAAAAAAAGGCTCCTCAGGGGTGCAGCTCCATGCAGGAGCACGTGCCTGGTATGCAGAAGTCCCTGGGTCTGATCCCCAGCACCGCCAGTAAGAATAAGGCGCAGATGGCCAGTGCTCACACCGCGGGCCTCTCCCAGCCTGAGGGGGCTTTGTCAGTATTTGGCCTCGGTGTCAGTATTTGGCCTTGTGTCCAGTCTGGAGTCCCCACTGCCGCCTCCCATTCTGCCCCCCAGGCATGTCCCTGCCTCCTGGGCTCCGGGGAGGGAGGAGGAGGAGGAGTCCCAGTGTCTGTGGGTGGTGGAGGTCCCCAGCGGGGCTGCACAGACCGTGAGGGGGCTTCCACATCTGCTGCTCAGCTGCTCCCAGAAGCCTGCCGGCCCCTCCCCCGCCTCATTGGGCAGTGGCCTCTCCCCCTCAGGAGGGTCTATTGCAGCCTCCCTGCGTGACGGGGGTGGGGTAGTGGGGGGGGGGTGGAGGGCAAAGAGCTCTGAGTATGAGCACCTGCCCAGAGAGCCCCAGCCAGGTCCCTGCCTTCAGCCTTCAGTGGGAAGGCTTGTTCCGTGGGAACACCATGAACCCCCGGGCGTCCCTCTGACCTCTGTGGAGCCCAACCCCCACCAAGGCCGCAGGCTTGACCCCTCTCTGTGGCCCCAGGATGTGACCCGTGTGGTGGGGAGGCCCCCCGTGGCAACTCAGCTACACTCGATCCCCTCAGCCTCCCCACTCTGTTCCCATCTCCTACCTTCCCGTTCCCAAGTTTCTCAGCATCCCCACCACATGCGCCCCCTTCTCTCGCTCTGCTTCAGCATCTGTCTTCCCCCTCCATGCTCCCCATTCTCCAGAGCTCCTGCTGGTCCTGCCTCTGCATGCAGCTCCACTCGGCCCCCAGCCCAGCACACAAGGCAGCTGGCCTGAGTGTACGGCAGCATCCCTGGGGGAGATGCAGTCCTGGCCCCAGGTGGGCCCTTCTCATGGGGGTGACTGGAGACACGGTACAGTGGATGGGGTGTTTCCTTGCACGCAGCGATCCCTGGCATCCCATTTGATGCCCCGAGCACCACCAGGAGTGATGCCTGAGTGCAGAGCCAGGAGTAAGCCCAGAGCATCATTAGATGTGGCCCAAAAAAACTATAAGAAAAAGAAAGTAGGGTCCCTGCATGTTCGTTTCCCAGGCCTGGTGGAAATGAGGGGAGTGGGGGGCTCCAATGAGGGCCCTGTGAGCCCTGCAGAGGAAGGACAGCTGGACCCAAGTGTCCCTCCATGCAGCTGGGAGCTACTCCCAGGTGGTGGGCAGGTTGAGGGCCATTGAAAACTATGGAGGTGCAAGAGGGGGCAGTTCTCTCACTGGGGAAATGTCCTGGCAAGTCCCCAGATGTCACAGAGTGAACTGCCAGGGCCTGTCCAGGACGGGTCTAGGTCGCAGACAGGCAGGGCCGGCACCACCGTAGGCGATGCCTGCAACCGTAGCAGAAAGGCTGGTGCGCTAGGCGCATGGGCTTGGTTCCCAGAGCTCAGCCACATTTCTTTACCTATTTATTTATCTATCTATTTATGATTTGTTTGTTTGTTTATGCATTTGTTTACTTTTTCTTTCTTTTTTTAACCACATCCAGCAATGCTTAGGGGTTACTCCTGGCTCTTTGCTCAGGAATTACTCCTGGCGGGGTTGGAGCAATAGCACAGCAGGTAGGGCATTTGCCTTGCATACGGCCGACCTGGGTTTGATCCCGGCATCCCATATGGTCCCCCAAGCACCACCAGGAGTAATTCCTGAGCGAAGAGCCAGGAGTAACCCCTGAGCATTGTCGGGTGTGACCCCAAAAAAAGGAGATTACTCCTGGCTGTGTTCAGGGCATCATATGAGATGCTGAGGATTGAACCCAGGTCGGCCTTGTGCAAAGCAAACACCCTACCTGGAGCAGGATGGGAGCGGGAGGAAGGCAGCCAGACTGGACTTGGGGGGGTTGCCGCCCCGGTGGTCCTGCTCTGTTCCTGGCACCTGCTTCCAGCCACAGCCAGACTCCTGGGAATTTGCTGCCTGTAGCTGCCTGGCCCCATGTGTACAGCCTTAGACGGGCGCATCTGGGCCCGTGAAGCAGCCGCTGGCCCCCGCACACCCCTCACCATGCCTGCTGGACCCCTATAGCCTCTCCCAGACACACGGGACTGTAGAACTGGCTGAGAGGTGCCTCACGCTGATGGCCTCAGGGTCCACACATACCTGGGGTTCAGGGGAGCCTCACACACCCCACTTTGCTCCAGCTTCTCTCTTTCTCCAGGGCCTGGGGGCTGGGGCTGGTTAGCGGTGCCCGTTGAGCAGCATACACACTCGTGTGTACACCCTGCCTTGCACATTCACTTCATTTCTGGAGGTTCCAGCACAAGCAGATTTCTGGAAAGTGCCTTGGGGCAATCGCCTGTGGTGTTGGCACTTACCACAGCCGAAACCACTGCCTCCTGGCTTCTATTCAGGATGGGGGGTAAGGGGGTGGGGCCTGCCAAGGTCAAGGCTGATGCCTCACCCCCAGTAACTGTGGGTCACTCTGTCCTGCTTTAGGGGAACAGAGGAGCTGGTCCCTGAGCGCTGGGAAGTATCAATCACTGGGCCTGGGGGTCCCACCTCCTCTGGCCTTGCTTTACCTCAGCAGGCGAGTTTAGTGCAGTGGGTATTGCTGGAAGGGAGATGGGGGAGAGGTGTGGTGAGACCACTTAGAGACAATTTACTTTTTCAATACGTGTTTTAAAAGTCTAGCTCCGGATAGCCCAGCGGGTAGGGCGTTTGCCTTGCAGCGCGCCGGCTCATGCCGGCATGGGTTCAATCCCCAGCATCCCATATGGTCCCCCGAGCACCGCCAGGAGTAATTCCTGAGTGCAGAGCCAGGAGAAACCCCTGAGCATTGCGGGTGTGACCCAAAAAGCAAATAAATAAATAAATAAATAAATAAAATAAAATAAAATAAAAAAATAAAAGTCTAGCTCGGGAACCAGAGTGATAACACAGCGGGAGTGTGCGTTTGCCTTGCACGAGGCCGACCCAGGTTCGATCCCCAATCCCGGCATCCCATATGGCATATGGTCCCCTGAGCATCACCAGGAGTAATTCCTAAGTACAAAGCCAGGAGTAATCCCTGAGCATTGCTGCATGTGACAGATAGATAGATAGCTAGATAGCTAGATAGCTAGATAGCTAGATAGCTAGATAGATAGATAGATAGATAGATAGATAGGTAGGTAGGTAGGTAGGTAGGTAGGTAGGTAGGTAGGTAGGTAGGTAGGAAGGAAGGAAGGAAGGTAGGTAGGTAGGTAGGTAGGTAGGTAGGTAGGTAGGTAGGTAGGTAGATAGATAGATAGATAGATAGATAGATAGATAGATAGATAGATAGATAGATAGATAGATAGATAGATAGATAGATAGATAGATAGATAGATAGATAGATAGATAGATAGATAGACAGACAGACAGATAGACAGGTAGACAGATAAATGAATAAGTAAATAACTAAATAAATAATAAAAGTCTAGCTCTGGGCCAGATCTAGATCACACCCTAAGCATTGTATCGCTGGGTGTGACCCCAAAAGCAAAAATAAAATAAAATAAAATAAAATAAATAATAAAATAAAAGTCTAACTCTTTGACATGTAATTTGCATAAATCAATCTTCCCTGTCCATCCATTTAGTTATTTCGCTTACTCCACCCCTGGCAGTTCTCAGGGGTTACTCCTGGCTGTGCTCAGGGAACCATTTGGAATGCCTGGAATCTAACTAGAGTTCGGCCGTGTGCAAGGCAAATGTCTAACTGCTGTACCGTCACTATAACCCCTATGTTATGCCCTTTAAAAAACAAAAAAAAGGAAATGCGACTGGGGAACCTGGACCTCCGCTTTCCCCAGCTCAGCTGACCCTGGGGCTCCCAGGAGGTGACCATGGGGCTCCGAGGAGGGCAGATGGGTTTTGGGAGTGGGCCCATCGCCTCTGGGGGTCCCGGAAGCAGCCGGATGAGACTCGCCCACCACACTAGCCACCACCTTCGCTGTCCAGACGCTGGGATACTACCTCACGACCAGATTAACAGAGCAAAACCAGTTCGAGCCCAGGTTTCGCGGTCGCTTGCTGCCGCGCGGTTCATCAAAGTAGTGGAAACAGTAATGTCCTTTAATGCACTGCATTCTACTATGTTCAGGAAAGTTTGGCAGGAGGGAGAGATAGAGAGGAGAGAAAAAGACATACAAACCCGCCAAGTAGTTGAAGTGTGGGGGGGGGAGGGAAATGGGGACATTGGTGATGGGAGATGGGTTCGGGTGGAGGGATGGGTGTGGAACACTGTAGAACCAAAACTCTACATGAGCATCTTGCAATTGTATGTCTAAAAGTGGCGTAATAAAATTTTGGGGAAAAAAATAAATAAAATAAAATAAAATAAAATAAAATAAAATAAAAAGGAGTCCGGAGCGATAGCACAGCGGGTTGGGCGTTTGCCTTGCATGCCGGCGACCAGGGTTCGATCCCGGCATCTCATATGATCCCTCGAGCACTGCCATGAGTGATTCTGAGTGCAGAGCCAGGAGTAACCCCTGAGCAACTCTGGGTGTGACCCGAAAAAAAAAGCTCATTAAAATACAGGCACTAAATTAAACAGGATGAGGGCTGGAGCAATAGCACAGAGGGGGAGGGGAGTTGGCCTTGCATGTGGCTGACCCAGTTTCGATCCCTGGCATCCCATATGGTCCCCTGAGCAACACCAGGAGTAATTCCTGAGTGCAGAGCCAGAAGTAACACCTGAGCATTGCTGGGTGTGACACCAAAACCAATTAATTGATTAATCAATAACTTAATTAATTGATTGATTAATAGTACAGCAGGTAGAGCATATGCCTTGCACACAGCCAATCTGGATTTGATTCCCGGCATCCCATATGGTCTCCTTTGCACATAGGCAAGGCATCTGCTTGTAGAGGATAGCGGGGGTAGGGGGAGCACTAGAGCCAGGTTCAATCCCACCCCCCCAACCCCGCTTCCTTCCCGGGCTCCGCTTCTGTGGCTGCAAACTTCGCGAGCCGCTGAATTCAGTGATTTCCAGAAATTTTTTTTCTCTTTTTGCTTTTTTGGATCACATCCGGCGATGCTCAGGGGCTAATCCTGGCTCTGCACTCAGGAATTACTCCTGGCAGTGCTCGGGGGACCATATGTGATGCCAGGGATTGAACTCAGGTGGGCCACGTGCAAGGCAAACAACCTCCCGGATGTGCTACCCCTCAGGCCCGAATTCCTGGGACGCCTCACAAGCAGCTTCTTTCCAGGAATCAAGTGTCAAAGTGCTTAGAAGCAAAATCACCAGCCAACCCCCAGACTGCCTAGGAAAATGGGGTGTCCCCAACAAAGGAGACCTGGGGATGGGCCCCCTGGGCTGCAGATTGGTCACGGACTTTGGGGGTGTTGAGTGAGGAAGGGACAGAAAGGGTGCCCTGGTACCCCTTCAGCGCCCAGTTCGGACCCTGATACCAGGTTAGAGGAGGCCCCAGAGTTGGAGACACTTCCGCTGAAGCCAGTCACGCGGCGACAGGCAGGCCCAGCTGCTGGTCTCACCGGGCACTCCCCACAGTCCCGCCCACACCACCTGGGCACCCCCAACCCTGGGAACAGTCTCTGAGCACAAAACCAAGAGTCTCCCTTGAGTCCCTCTAGGTGTGGCCCCTGAACCCACCCACATCCCTTCTTCCTCCCCCAAAAAATTAATGGAAGACCAGAGCCAAAGTGATAGACCAGCAGGCAGGGCGCTGGCCTTGCATTCAACTGACCGGTTGGATCCCCTACACCCTATACAGTCCCTCCAGGCCTGCCAGGAATGATCCCTGAGATCACAGCCAAGAGCTGATCACCGCTGGGTGTGGCCCAAATAACAGAGAGGAAGGAAGGAAGGAAGGAAGGAAGGAAAGGAAGGAAGGAAGGAAGGAAGGAAGGAAGGAAGGAAGGGAAGGAAGGAAGGAAGGAAGGAAGGAAAGGAAGGAAGGAAGGAAGGAAGGAAAGGAAGGAAGGAAAGGAAGGAAGGAAGGAAGGAAGGAAGGAAAGGAAGGAAGGAAGGAAGGAAGGAAGGAAGGAAGAGGAAAGGAAGGAAGGAAAGGAAGGAGGAAAGGAAGGAAGGAAAGAAAGGAAGGAAGGAGAAAGGAAGGAAGGAGGAAGAAGAGGAAGGAAAAGGAAAGAAAGGAAGGAAGGAAGGAAAGGAAAGGAAGGAAAGGAAAAGAAAGAAAGGAGAAGGAAAGGAAGGAAAGGAAGGAAGGAAGGAAAGGAAGGAAGGAAGGAGAAGGAAGGAAATTGTTCTTCATGGGGGCCAGAACGCGCAGCACAGCGGGGAGGGCCTTTGCCTTGTACACAGCCAACCTGGGTTCAATCCCTGGCATCCCTTATGGACCCCGGAGCACCGCCAGGAGTAATTCCTGAGCACAGAGCCAGGAGTAACCCCTGAGCATCGCCAGGTGAGACCCCCAAAATAAAAAAAAAAGTAACCCCTATGCAATGCAGGGTGTGACCCAAAAAGACAAAAAGAAAAAAAAGAGAGAGAAAAAGTTCTGCGGCCTAAAGCTCAAAGTGTCCATTTGAATCCCAAATTTTAAAAAATTAATTTATGACAGCATCCTGATTTACAGTTATTCGGAGGAGTCTCAGGCATAGAATGTTCCAGCACTGTCCCATCACCAGTGTCACCCCGCCACCAGTGTCCCCAGGGTCCCTCCCATCCCGCAGCCGCCTCCACAGATACATTTTGGTTTTGTTCCACACTCTGTGGTGCTCAGGGCTGAGTCCTGGCTCTGGGCTCCTGGCTCTCCAGGGCTCTTGCTGGGATCGATATGTGCTTGCCTTAGACTTAGAAGGCTCTTGTTTTGGTGGGGGAGGCATTTTTGGGTCACACCTGGTGATGCTCAGGGGCTACTCCTGGCTCTGCACTCAGGAATTACTCCTGGCGGTGCTCGGGGACCATATGGGATGCCGGGGATCAAACCCGGGTTGTCACGTGCAAGGCAAACGCCCTCCCTGCCGTGCTGTCACTCTACCCCTTAGAGAGACCTTTGAAGGTGCCCTGGGGCCCATTATTGGGGGCCTTCAGGGCCGCGCCCCCCCTGGGGATGCTGCGTCCCTCAGTGCCCTCACTGGCGCTCATGGGTGCCCTTTTCCCGGCTTCTCACCATCGCGCCCAGATCAGTGTGGGGCTCGAGACTCGGAGACTCCAGCGAGCCGTGGGGTCTGGTTATAATTTAGAAGCTTCCTTTCCATGTATTTATTTTTAGAGGTCCTTTTCTATTTTTGGCAAATGGAGCTGGCTAGCTATTTACTGAAGTGTAGATAGCATTTACTTTTATAATAATGTGGAGACCCTTTCTCCCCCCCAAAATGCTCTTTTTTTTAGGGGGAGTGAACGGAAGAGAAGAAAGTCATAGGAACGGGGGGGGGGCATGTCGCTGTTGGGAGAGAGCAGGGTGGGATGGGGGGGTCTGGAAGTGGCAGTACAAGCTGGAGGTTTGAGGTCCTCCGAGTTCCCATGCCTGACATGTCACCTCTCTGGGCCTGGCCCCCAAAACATACATGTTCACTCTCAAGGAAAATGGCTGTTTTGTTGTGGTTGTTGTTTTGCTTTCTAGGTCCCACATGGCGATGCTCAGGGGTTACTCCTGACTCTGCACTCAAGAATTAGTGGTGCCCAGGGATATGGGATGCCGGGGATCGAACCCAGGTTGGCCGCATGCAAGGCAAATGCCCTCCCTGCTGTCCTGTCGTCCCAGCCCTGGAAAATGGCCCTTAGAGAGTGTGGGGGAGGAAGGTCATTTTATGGGGCTTGGCAGAAGTGGTTGAAAAGGGGGAAGGAGCCCCAGGTTCATCCCCAGTACCTCTGGGTGTGGGCCCCAAATCAACCCCACCCCTGTGCAAAAATAAAACCAGTAGCGTGGACCTGAGCAATGTGCCCTTGCACATGGCCAACCCAGGTTTGACTCCACGAGCACTGCCAGGAGTGAGGTCTCAGCATTGCCAAGTGTGCCCCCCCACCCCAAAACATACAAAAGTAGCTGTAGTCACCACTGTGAGAGGTGGTGCAGTGGTTAGTCCCTTCCCCTGGCACTGTGAGTTGCGGCCGTAGCAGTCCCAGTGTGGCTGGAGTAGCCCTCCAGGGTCTTTGTGCTGGCTTCCAGCCCACCTTCTTCAAAACTGACAGAGGTGGGAAGAGGGTGCCCCTGCTGTGTGCCCCTGGGAAGTCCCCATTAGACGCGGGGCGTGCATGGTGTGAGCTGGGGCAGTGGCTGCACCCGGCCCCCGAGACCAGGTTGTTGACCCCATCACTGTTCCCACTATTCTGTTCTGGTTCCCTGTGGACTTTGGGCTCAGGAACATGGATGGGAAACTGGGCAGCTGAAAACTAGCCTGAGAGAGGACAGGAAGGGGCCAGAACCATAGCACAGTGGGGAGTGCTTTTGTTTTGCACGCAGCAGACCCAGATCCGGTTCCCAGTGTCCCAATGGTTCCCCAAGCACTGCCAGGATTCATTCCTGAGTACAGATCCAGGAGTGACTCCTGATCATCGCCAAGTGTGGTATAACCCCCCCAAAAAAAAGAGGCTGGATCAATAATCCAGCATTTGCCTTGCATGCAGCCCACCCAGGTTTGATCCCCCGGCATCCCATATGATCCCCGAGCACTGCCAGGAGTAATTCCTGAGTGCAGAGCCAGGAGTAACCCATCACTATGTACGGTCCCTTTTGTTCCACCATCAGAGGCCACCCCTGAGCAATGCTGGGTCAGATGACCCCAAATTTGCCCCCAAATAAATCAGACTCAGGAAGCCCCCAGCAAGAGAGCATGTAAGATGTGCAGGATGGGGGTGCAGCCATAGGTGGGGACCGGAAACAACAAATATAGGTCACTGAGGCAGGGTGGAGGATGGCGCAAAAGGCTGGAGTCCCTGCTTACACACACACCCACACGCACTGCCACATACATGTGTGTGCAGATATGCCTGTGGGTGCATGAACACACTGGCATGCATGCACACATATACACACTGGCATGGACACATATACACACTGGCATATACGCATGCACACATATACACACTGGCATACCGCATGCACACATATACACACTGGCATGCACACATATACACACTGGCATACACGCATGCACACATATACACACTGGCATACACGCATGCACACATATACACACTGGCATACACGTATGCACACATACACACTACGGCATACACGTATGCACACATACACACTGGCATACACGTATGCACACATACACACACTGGCATACACGCATGCACACATGCACACACTGGCATACACGTATGCACACATGCACACACTGGCATACACGCGTATGCACACATGCACACTGGCATACACGTATGCACACATACACACACTGGCATACACGCATGCACACATACACACACTGGCATACATGCATGCACACATGCACACTGGCATCTACGCATGCACACATACACACACTGGCATACGCATGCACACATACACACACTGGCATACACGCATGCACACATACACACTGGCATACACGCATGCACACATACACACACTGGCATACACGCATGCACACATACACACACTGGCATACGCATGCACACATACACACACTGGCATACACGCATGCACACATACACACACTGGCATACACGCATGCACACACACACACACTGGCATACACGCATGCACACATACACACACTGGCATACACGCATGCACACATACACACACTGGCATACACGCATGCACACATATACACACTGGCATACACGCATGCACACATATACACACTGGCATACACGCATGCACACATACACACACTGGCATACACGCATGCACACATATACACACTGGCATACGCATGCACACATACACACTGGCATACGCGCATGCACACATATACACACTGGCATACACGCATGCACACATATACACACTGGCATACACGCATGCACACATATACACACTATACACACTGGCATACACACATGCACACAGTGGCCTCTGCATGTGCACACATACACATGTGCATGAGACACGCATGCAAGCTTGCATCCAAACGGGACCTCCCTACGGGCGTGCTCCTTACAGCTCTCTTGCCTCTGGTCTGCAGCTCACAGGGGCCCAGAACATGCTGGAATATTCTCTGAAGCATTCCCACTGCCACCTTGCCCTGCTCTGGGGAGGGGACCGTGGGGGACCCGCACCCTGCAGAGTCAGTCTGAGCCCTTCCACGAGGGCCCTCTTATCTGGGACTGGGTGAAGAATGCTTTTAACAGCCCCACCCCCACCCTGCCTGCTGAGGTTCTGACCTGAGAGAGGAAACAGATGTAAGTTTGACCCCAGGCTGCCCCCAAGGGGTTAGGGAATGGGGAGTAAACCCAAGCTTTCTTGGCCTTTGGCCCCCGGGGGGTCATGGGAGCCTGGGTTCCCAGGCCAAAAGCAACCCCTCTCCAGAGGGGTTGAGTGATGGATCGGGAGGTGCCCCTACTGAACAGACTGTGGAAGGAGTTAGCGAGAGCTGGAGCCAGAGGCACTGTGTGACCTTTGGCCACACGCTTAGACTCTCTGTGCTGTGCTCCATCCACGCACAACTGCTGTGGGACCTGGGTCACCCTGGTGAGGGGACAATGTAGGTGTCCGTATCACCCTTGCCTCCAGCACATAGTGTTTGAATGCGGTGGTTTCAGTGCCAGTTCACAGGTCACTGCCTGGCTACAGCTCTAGGAACGTCGAAAAGTAGCGGATTCTGGGCCAAAGCCATAGTGTGTGTGTGGGGGGCTTTGCCTTGTACACCACAACCTGGGTTAAATACCCGGCATCCCATATGGTCCCCCCAGCACCACCAGCAGTAATTCCTGAGTGTAGAGCCAGGAGTAACCCCCCCGAGCATCACCGGGGTGATGCAAAAAAAAAGTTTCCAAGCATCAGAATGAACTGCTTCAGATATTGGGAGGGCTAGGGAGAGGGCATGGGGTGAATAAGGTGCTGGCCTGGCATGCAAAAGGCCATTGAATCCTCGGCATCACGTGCTCCTGGGGCACCGCCAGGCGCGCTGCTGAGCACTGAGTCAGGAGTCGCCCCACCACCACCAAAAGGTCACTGCTGAGCACAATGCCAGGAGTAGGCGTCTAGGACCGCCAGGGGGCGCTCCCTGAGCAGAGTCAGGAATCGCTCCAGAGCTAGCCAGGAATAGCCCCCGAAACACCACCGGGTGCGCCCCCTATAAAAATAAGTATAAAAGAGGGTGCGAACATGGGAATAGGGCTCAAACATCTACCCTCCAGCTTCCTATGAGCCTCTGAGCTCCAGGGCAGAGGAGCCCCTCCAAGTTGGCAAGATGTGGGCTGATACCTGCACAGCGTCTGCCTGCAGCAGGCAAGCGGGGACCAGATGTTCGAGCTCTTCCTTGTTTATAAACGAAACGTCTCTTCCCAGCCAGAACCCCCTGTGTTTACACAATGGAGGGGGCCACCCCTCTCCTAAGCCGGAGCCTCCCGGGAATCCGCGAGCTCCTCCCGCTCCGCTGGCCCACCCCTGCACTCACTCCCCTGGCAGCTGGCACATGGCGGGGCACGGTGTCCCCTCCCCGCTTCATAACACCCTTTCTTCTCCAGTGGCCTGGCCGGGTCCTGCTGCTCTAGAAACAAACAACGGTTCTGTGCCAGGGGTATTGAAGGTGGGGACCCAAATAACTCAATCTGTGCAATGCACAGACGTGAAAATCCGATGGTGTTTGAACCTTTCGCTGGGTAACCCCCAGGGCTGCACCTGGCGACGCTCTGTGCCCCCTGGTGCCTGGGATGGGGGACATCAGGGGAAAGACAAGTGCCAGGATGCGCCCGAAGCATCCGTCCTACCAGACCCGCCGGCAGAGAAGCTTCCCAGAGATCTAGGGGAAGTGGGGAGAACCCTTTTTCACCAGCTTTGTTTTGGGGACCAGACTCCTGGCTCTGCGCTTAGGGATCCCTGGATCACTGGCTGGACTCCGAGGAGGGGGAGCCGGGAGGCAGTGGCGA
>JAJIBD010012351.1:0-33030 GCA_021461705.1 Cryptotis parvus
TTGGCTAATGTTTGGTGTTAGTAGAACGATGTCATCAGCAAAGTGGAGGTGGTGTAGTTGCCCACCATCTATCTTCACTCCCATTCCTTCCCATTCTGTCGCATGATGTTCTCGAGGGTGGCGCTGAAGAGTTTTGGTGAAATGGTAGGACCCTGTCGCATCCCTCTTTTGACATTGATGATCAATTCCTTGTAGATGTGGCTATCTAGAAATAGCCACTTTTTTTTTTTCCTTTTTTTGGGTCACACCCATCAATGTTCAGGGACTACTCCTGGCTCTGCACTCAAGAATTACTCCTGGAAATGCTCCGAGGACCACATGGAATGCTGGGGATGGAACCCAGATCATCCATATGCAAGGCGAATGCCCTCCCCACCGTGCTATTGCTCCGGCCCCAATAACCACTTTTTTTAAGCTTTTATTTCTTTGGCTCTTTTCACATGGTGTCAGGGGGAACCAGAGGCCCGTTATTGCCACTGCTCAGCCAGCCAGACTGACAGCTAACGCCAAGACCTGAGAGTGTCTTGCTGCTTGAACCTTGTAGAGCTGGTGACCACCTTTCAGGCTGTGCCCGGCAAGTCTCAGGCAGCTGAAACTGGGACCAGCATGAGCCTTCCCTTTTCTGCTTTGGGGGCTGCACTCGGTGTTGCTGCGGTTGGGGGGGGGTATTGCTGGGCCAGCTGCTTCCAGCCTGTTGCTCCAGGGACCCGGCTGTGCCAAGGATAGGTTCAGCATGCAAAGCATGCAGTCCTGCCCCTTGAGCTGTCTCCCAGCGACTGCGGTTTTAAAGAGTGTCATTGGTATTCTGACACAGTCTTTTCAGACTGCGTATTGAGAAGTGCTGCTCTCTGAGGTATATTGAGATTCTGATTTTGTGGTTTGAAAGCTTCTGACTTTCTTTTGTGCGTGTGTGTATTTTCAGTGTCACGGAGTATCTCAGAGTTTCACTGACGAGTTTTGGCCATCATTGCTTACTTTGAGATATCTATTCATTTATGTCGCTCGGAATTTCCTAGCGTGCTTTTAGGTTTTCTCCAAAGAGCAGAGTCAGCATTCCCATTCTGCTGTTCTCTATGCTCCTGATTTGTATTTCTTTTTCAGCTTTATCGCTGTTCATTACTTAGTTGTAATTTTATCATTGTTGATCAAATCCCTCCTTTTATATAAGTATTTTATTATACCACCGTGAGATATACAATTATAAATATGTTCATATTTGGGTTTTGGTCATAGAGTGTTCCAGCACCCGTCCCTCCACCAGTGCCCATTTCCCACCACCAATGTCCCCGGTTCCTTCCCCTCCCACAGCCCGGTCTCCATGGCAAGTTCTTTATTTCTTTCCCTTCCTCTCTCTTTCTCTTTTCCTTCCCTTCCAGATTGTGGGTTACAGAACATACATTAAAGGGTTGTCATGTGTATCTTTTTGCCTGTATTCAATGCTCAGTTCTAGGTTGGTATTAGCACTTTCGACAATTGTTAGCACACTGTTCCATTTTCTGTCTTACCTAGCCTCTGACTCCCACACGTTTGTGATAATTTCCACCTTTGACAAGACCTCCTGATACATGTTTCACTTGACCTTGGATTCAAATCCCTCTTTTGAGTATAATTTTTTAATGCTTTTTGAGCCACTCCCACCATGCTCAATAGCTACTCCTGGGTCTGTGCCGAAGAGGGTTGCTGCCATTGGGGACCAGGTGGTCAGGGGATTAAACCTGGACCTCCTGCTTGTAGATTATGTGCCCAGCCTTTGAGCTATCTTCCCAACTCCAGTGTCCATTTGTGTAAAGTGTCACAGGAGTATATTACAGAAAAGTGTGTAGGTAGCACAGCTAGCTAGCTACATGTTTGCTGCCTAGGTATGAAACTAATAATAAATGTCCTGTAAACCAGTCACTAAAAGATAGTACAGTGGGCAAGGTGTTTGCCTTGCCCACGGCTGATCCCTGAGTCCTGCCAGAGTGGTCCTTGAGTGCAGAGCCAGGTGTAGCCCAAAACAAACAATAAAAACAACAACAACAAGTCAAGAATCTAGGGCGGGAGTTGACTCAAAGAGCTGGAGTGCATCGTTTCATGTGGGAGTTCTAGGTTCAAACCTCTCACCATAAGGTCCCAGGAGTGCTACACAGTGGTGGCACAGAACAAAAATCACAATAAAGTCATAAAAATCAAGAAAGGCGTATGCTTCCTGCTTAGCATCTGCTTTCCCCTTTCACCACACCCCTACCTCAGAAATAGTCTTCCATTTCTCGCGCTACACACCCGAAGAAACAGGTTTGGGTAAGGGGGAGGAGAGACAAAGGATATGTTATCTAAGGATGAGGGGATGGGGGCTGGAGAATCTCCTGCTTGGTGGGCTGGCACCTCCGAAATTGCCCCCATCAGTATCAGATAAGCAAAATGGCTCACAGGCCTGAGGTCTTCCCTCCCTCCCTTATTTATTTGCTGGGTAATATAATGTGGCTTGTATTAATACCTCATCCTTGTTAAAATTTCAGGTTTTTGGGGGCCTTACCTGGTTATGCTCAGGGGTTACTGTAATTCTGCACTCAGTAATTACTCTTGGTGGTGCTCAGGGGATCTGAGGGGATGCTGGGGATCAAACCCAGGTCGGCTGCATGCGGCCAGTGCCATACCCACTATACTGTGGGGGAAGGCTTCAGCCCCACCTCATTCTTTTTTAAAGTTAAGATTTTTTTTTTCCTTTTTTGGGTCACACCCGTAATGCTCAGGGGTTTCTCCTGGCTCTGCACTCAGGAATTACTCCTGGTGGTGCTCGGGAGACCATAAGGGATGGCCACGTGCAAGGCAAACACCCTACCGCATTGCTCTGACCCCTTAAAGTTAAGATGTTGGTCTTTCAGTTTATCTCTGTGATCTTAAAAAAACAAAATTTAGTGTTACTAATCGGAGTATCTTTTGGTTTGTTTGGGTGCCACACTCAGTGGTACTCAGGGGGTTACTCCTGGCAGGGTTCAGGGACCAAACCTGAGTTGACCAGGTTCGAAACAAGCTTCCTATCACTGTACTGTCTCTCAGGCCCGGGGGGAATCTCACCTGGCCAGAGCGATAGTACAGTGGGTATAGTACAGTGGGCATGGCATTTGCCTTGCACACGGCTGACCTGGGTTCGATTCCCGGCTTCCCATATGGTCCCCCCAAACACTGCCAGGAGTAGTTTTATCTATAGGCGAGGCACCCTTCTTATAATTAACCTGCCTTTATGGTTTTTTAAATTTTATGTTTAATGTTAATCTTACCTGTTTGAAAGATTTGTCATCTTTAGATTTATTTTCATAAATGCAACCAGGAAAACCTGCAGTGTTATTATTGATCATGTGTAAATATGAAATGAAAATAAGTTTTTATACGGGCTCCTAAAACCTTAGATGTATCTTTGTTAATATAGCTGTGGCTAGGACTGGATAGCAGAGAAGGTAGAGGGACATTCCTTGCCTGCAGCCGATCTGAGTTCAATCCCAGCACCCTGCATGCTTCCCCAACCGCTGCCGGGAATGATTCGAGCACAGAGCCAAGAGTAAGCCCTGAGGACTGCTCATCGTAACTCCAGAACCGACAGTGACGATGGTCACAATAATAGATAGCTCTGGCATTGATGGCAACACAGAAATAGAGAATTTCAACTCTTCAGAGGGGGTGGTTTAGATGAATTTGTAAATTCATGAATTACATGAATTTGTAAATAATGAAATACTATACATTTGCATAGTCCACATTCCTAAAAACCTGGTAGTAGCAAGGAAAATAATAGATTTTGTTGATTCTGTAATGCTGGAATGTCTCATCCCAAAGCTTTGTTGTCTTAGTTCTCTTCCTAAGAGTTCTGATTTTATAGTAGCACGAACAAAAGTTACTTTGAAGCCTCTGAGAAAAGAAAAAGGCTTTGAATGAACAGATGCAGCAATAATTGCTTTCAGCCTGGGTAAACTTCTCCCTAGTGGAAACCATGTAAAGCCCTGGTTCAGGTTGTCTCTGGCCAGAAGCTGGTATCTGGAAATGAGCTTGGGAAAGGTTCCAATATGTCTTGTCAGGAATGACTTGCTGGGCTGACTCATAATCTGATTCACGATGAATATATATGCTTTTCTTCTTAAAATCTTCAGGTCAGGTGCAAGCTAGAAGAAGGGGTCGTACACGTGCCCACTCCCAGTTGCGGTTCCTAGTAGACTGATTTCAGTGCTCTCCCTGCCTCAGTTGACCTCATGGTGCAGTTTGTTTGTACCTCCTGGGCCATGCCCCTTAGAAGCTGGTGCTCTATTTTCCCAGGACTTTGTCCCTTGTGGCTTTCTCCTTGTCTGATTGTACTGTGTGTCCTTTTGATATAATAAAATTATCTGCTGAGTTCTGTGGCTCTTTGTGAGTTACCATCAGAGCCGGGAAAAGTTGCTTCCCTGACATACAGGGTTTTACATTGACCAGTTTAGCCGTTGGGGGAGCTTCTGTAGTCTGCTGGCGCAGCACATTTTTTTCACTGAAGGCAAGTCACAGCGATCTTTCAGTGATTCACAATTTTAACTACAGGGTGGTGACTTCTAAATCAAGTCATTAGAAACATCACAGGGAGATAAAATGTGGAAATGTGGCTCACTATAGATAAGCACCTCTCTGGTGCTTATCTATACCTCCTGTGTGTGTAAAGCATCGAGACACTGTTCTGAGTCTTATCCTGACCACATAGTCTTTTATTCTTTAAAGAGCAATTCAGGGCAGAATGATAGTACAGCAGGGGTGGCGCTTGCCTTGCAGGCGGCAGACCTGAGTCCGATCCCTGGCATCCCATATAGTTCCCCGAGCACAGCCAGGAGTGATTCCTGAGCATTGCCTCGTGTGACCCTAAAAAGCCAAGCCAACACACACCGCAAAAACAACAGGAGCAATCCCTGACCCCCTGGGAGCTGGGAGTAGCCACTAAGAAGTGCCAGAGGTGGTTCAAATGGGGGAGGAGAGAACAATTGAGGGTAGATGTGAGTTAGTGATAGAGCATGGCCTTGCCTATGTAATACCCTCCTGGGTCTCTTAATCCCCCAAACACAAAGCCATGAGTAGTTTCCAAGACAAAGAAACAAACAGTTGTTTTAGGTCTTCCTTACATGTTGAAACTCCTAGTGGTGCTTGGGGTACCATGCATTGTGGGGGATCAAACACAGGCTCCCACAAGTCTGCCCTCAGCCTGTTGAGTGGTTTTCCCGTCCCTTTTTATTTCTGTGTTTGAAGAAAGGAAATTGGTGAGGAGGGGTTTGGCCACACGACTTCCAGGGAGTGACCACCAGGCCAAACCTGGAGGTGTTGGGGGGACCACAGGTTATGCCCCCTGATCGCACCAGTTTTGACCTGATTCAGTCCCTGGTACCAAATGAGCACCGAAGCACTTCCCGGTATGGTCCCAAACCATACCCTCCAACTGAGAGAAATGAAACGCCGTTCCTTTTTGCAGGTGGGGCTGTCAGTCGCAAATGATTTTCCTAAAAAGGTAAAAGACAAACTATAATGGGTAGATTAATTATTTCTGAGCAAAATTAAGCTTTTTTGTCCAGAGACTAGATTTGATTTTTAAAATATTTTATTGGGGCCAGAGTGAAAAAATGAGTAGGGTGTTTGCCTTCCACATGCCTGCTTGGGTTTGACTCTCGGCATCCCAAATGGTTCCCCCAAGCACCACCGGAATTAATTCCTGAGTGCAGCCCCAGGAGTAACCCCTGATGTTGCTGGAGTGTGACACCCTCCCCATAAAAAAAAAAAAAAAAAAAAACCAGAAATGTCGTGTGTTTCTGAGCCATTTGCTGAACCTTACAGGATAATACATTCCCTTCATTTCTAGTTGGGATTGTGTCTTGTAGTCACATCCCATGGTTGGCTGTGGCAGTAGAGAGCCTGTGTCTTGTTTGGCCAGAAAGATGGAACATGATTGTTGGTGTGAAACTTCGGGGAACACTTTGTAAAATAGAAAGCCGGCATGTGGCCTTTGACCTCTTTAGCTGACTGGAAACCAGATACAGTATCTAGAGGTACATTAGCGGTTTTTGACTGTGAGTTGGCAGTTCTATTTACTAAGCGTGTCAGACCACGTAGACAGAACGAGTCCACTGTGCTGCTGACCTGTGAGAAACGGCACAACTCAGGCCTTGCCTTCTCTTATCTCTTCTCTTCTCAGCTCATTTTCTGGGAGACTTCCACATTACTTTGTTTATCCTAATTATAGGCAAAAGGAATATATGAACGGTGTTTTCATAACTCAAGAAGTCTCCAGGGCTAATTGAAGCTTTAAAGTCACTTGTGGGAAGAGTATTTGGTAGGACCAGCCTGAACAGTTTTGCAGAAATTAAAGAGAGGGCCAGAGAGATAGTACATCAGGTAAGGCACTTAATTGCCTTATGTGTACCCAACCCTGGTTTGATCCCAGCCCGTATATGATACCCTGAGCTCTACCAGGAATGAGCTCTGAGCACAGCCAGGTGTAGCCCAAAAAAAGCAAAACAAACAAACAACAATAAAAAGTAAATAAACACATTATCTAACTGGCGCCCACTCAGGCAAATCAGTGAAACAACGGAAAGACGAGTGACAGTGGAGAGAGTACAACTGGTAGGCTCTTCTGTTTTTTTTAACAGCAAAGGGGGTAGGGGACACACCAGGTGGTGCTCAGGGATCAAACTCAGGTCCGCTTCACGCAAGGCCCTACCTGCTGTACTATCAAGGGCTCTTGCCTTACTCACTGCCAATCTGGATTCAGTCATCCCCTGCACCCCATATGTTTCTCTGAGCCTCACTAAGAATGATCCCTGAGTGTGGAGCCAGGGATAACCTCTGAATGCTGTCAGATACGTTTCCCCACTCCCCAAAAATACACACCTTAGAAATATGGATTTGTTGCAGACAGTGCAGTCAGAGTCCAGCAGGGAATCGCTGACCTACAAATCTTGAGCTCTGCCACTCAAGCCTTATCCCTGACACCCTTGAAAACATTTCATTTTATTTTATTTTATTTTATTTTACTTTTGGCTTTTTTGAGTCTCATCTGCCACTCCTGGCTCTACACACAGGAAATAATCCTGGCTGTGCTCTGAGTACCACATGGATCAGGGATCGAGCCTGGGTCAGCTGTATGCAAGGCAAAGGCTCTGCTGGCTGTACTATGGGTCCAGCACCTTGAAAATATTTTAGACCTCTGGAGAGACCTCTCTGATAGAATAGAACTTGCCATTGTCCCTTCTCTAGAATCACTTAATAAAGCCTGAACTAGGTGCAGCCAGTTGGCATAATAAGTCAGGTCATAGTCTAAACTTTGAGTGTATTTACATTCTGTCCTTGTGACAGTTTTACATGGTCTGACATTAGCATCTGATGCAGTATAAAACACCAACAGTCACTGAAAACAAGTTGAAGTGATGAGGGTTCATAGTTTCCTTGAACTGTGAACACTAACCTGCTTATCATCGATCTTCCATGTACTGCACATAGGTCAGCCTGACAGGTGCGTAAGAGAGGAATTTCCAAGCCTTCAGTCTTAGGACCCATAAATTAAAATTTTTTTTATTGTGGGGCCAGCACCAGCAATTTAGTAGTAGTCGAGCGGGAAGGTGTTTGCCTTGCATGTGGCCGACCTGGGTTCGATCCCTGGCATCCCATATGGTCCCTCGAGCACCGCCAGGAGTAATTCCTGAATGCCAAGCCAGGAATAACCCCTGAACATTGCTAGGTGACCCAAAAAGCAAAAAAAAAAAAAAATACTATAATCTCTACTATGATTTCAGTATTATCTAGATTGGGCACAATTCCTCTTTTTTTTTTTTTTTTTGGGGGTCATAACCGGCGATGCTCTGGGGTTACTCCTGGCTCTTAGCTCAGGAATTACTCCTAGCGGTGCTCCTAGGGGGACCATATGGGATCCCTGGGATCAAACCCTGCTGCAGGGTTGGGGGATCAAACCCGACTGCTTGCACAGCAAACACCTTACCTGCTCTGCTATCACTCTGGTCCCAGGCACATTTCCTTTTAATACCCTCTGGTCCCAGTGTGGGACAGTTAGACCAGGAGACCACCACCCTGAGACTACTGTTTAAGATTTTAAGATTAAAAGAAGTGGGGTGGCGGGAAAGATAGCACAGCAATAGGGCGTTTACCTAGCACGCAGCCTACCGTGTTCAGTCCCTGGCATCCCATATTATGCCCTGAGTTCCACCAGGAGTAATTCCTGAGCTAAGAGCTAACCCCTGAGCATCTGAGCATCGCTGGGTGTGACCCAAAAAAAAAAATTAAAAGGATCATGCTATTTTGCCCTCAAGCAAGCAAGCATGACCCTTCCAGTAAACAGAGGACAAGACACTCAGTCACCTTGATGCAGAACAGAAAATAGATGGGCTTTGTGGGTACCATCTAGATTGCATGAAACCCATGAAATTATGATGTGTATTCTCCCCATGAATATACATCCATTAAGATGAATTTCTTTATACCAGCTCTCTCCAGTGTTTGTTTTATTGTTGTTGTTTTGCTTTTTTGGGTCACACCTGGCAATGCTCAGGGTTACTCCTGGCAGTGCTTGGGGACAATATGGGATGCCAGGGATCGAACCCGGGTCCGACGCATGAAAGGCAAACGCCCCACCCGCTGTGCTATTGCTCCGGCGCCCTCTCTCCAGGGTTTTAGCATAAGAGCTAATCTCAGAGAAAGGGACTAGTCCCTGGCTTAATCATGATATAATCATTTGTTTAGACCTGAAACAAGTGTGGCACCACCCTACATCTACACCTAGAAGCTGATCTTTGTTGACACTACCTGAAAATAACCTATCCCTGAAGATAGGATTACTTTTGGATATATAAGGGGACTGACTTAAGGTACATCATCCACTTTGGTGGGAGACTTGGGCCCAAGAACATGGTGAATTCTGCCCAAGAGCTATAGGTCTGGAGTGTCCCATTATCTTGGGTTGTAGTGCCAGAGTTTGTTTTATAAAAGCCTTTTGGAATTACACTGGACTCCTGAGTTTTCATCCATTCCTGCTGGCCTCGGAGGTAGAAGGGAACTTGTTTCCTGACACTTACTCTTGGCTCTGTGCTCAGGGACCACCCCTGGTAATGCTCTGGGGTGCCTCTGGAATCAGACTAGGTCAGTCACTTGCAAGGCAAGCACCTTAACTCTGTGCTCTCTCTCAGTCCTATTCACATGAATTCTGCAGTCAAGCACTTCCTGATAGTATATGCTAACTTACAAAATAGGACCTTTGGAATAAGAAAATTGACTTAGAAATTGCTACAAGAATGTGTTTAGTTTAGTTTTGGTTTGGGAGCACACCAGCAAAGCTGGGTAAGTGCCCTACCTCTACTAGCTCTGGCCCCAATAGTTTATTTTTTTCATAAAATATGAATTAATTTGTGGCTGCTTTGTTGACCTGTGCTAATGTGTAAATAAGACTTGCTTGGGGCCGGAGTGATAGTCCAGTGAGGGCGCTTTGCCTTGCACGCAGCCGACCGGGTTCGATCCCTGGCATCCCATATGGTCCCCGAGCACCGCCAGGAGTAATCCCTGAGTGCAGAGCCAGGAGTAACCCCTGAGCATTGCCAGGTGTGACCCAAAAAAGCCAAAAAAAAAAGACTTGCTTTATTGGAGTATAATGCTTATGCCATATAATTAGCATTTATAGTCTTCTAGACCTGTTGCTTAATCCTTTATGGGTATGTTTATCTGTCACCACAGTATTAAACCATTTTTCTTTTCCACCACAAAAATATGCCCCCTACCCTAGCCTTGAGTCTGCTTTCTGCTCAGTGTATCTATCGACACATCATGTCAATGGAAGAATGCAGTATGTGACCCCTGTGACTGCTGCCTTTTAGTGTTTCAGAGATTGTAATGTAATATCAGTATTCTCATTGCTGAATGATATTCCATTGAGTAGATATGCCCAATTTATTTAGTTGTTCTCCTATTACTGAGGAGCTTTTTTGTCTATTGTAAATAATGTTGCCATGAGCATGTATAAAAGAATTTCTTTCCTTTAAATTTATAGGAGTGAAGTTGCTAGATTATATGGCAATTCTTAGTTTAACGTTGTTTGCTTTGAGTGCATAGGATCAAACCCTGGACCTTGTGCTTAAGAGGTGTGCACCAGGCCCCTGAGCGATAGTACAGCAGGTAGGGGCATTTACCTTGCATGACGGTCTACCGGGTTCGGTCCCTGGAACCCATATGGTCCCCAAGCACCGCCAGGAGTAATCCCTGAGCAAAGAACCAGGAGTAACCCCTGACTATTGCTGGGTGTGACCCAAAAAGCAAAATAAATTTTTTTTTTTTTTTTTTTTTTTTTTTTTGCTTTTTTGGGTCACACCGGCGATGCTCAGGGGTCACTCCTGGCTCTGAACTCAGGAATGACTCCTGGCGGTGTTCAGGGACCATATGGGATACCCGGGATCGAACCCGGGCCAGCACAGGCCGGCCGCGTGCAAGGCAACGCCCTACCCGCTGGGCTATCGCTCCGCCCCCAATTTTTTTATTTTTACAATTACAAAGATAGACAATTAAGTTCATATTTGGTTTTGGTCATACAGTGTTCCAGCACCCATCTCTCCCACCACCAACGTCCCCGGTTCCCCCCCCTCCTCCTCCAGCCCTCCTCCATGGCAGGTTCTTTATTTCTTTCCCTTTCTCTCTCTTTCTCTTTTCCTTCGCCTCCAGACTATGGATTACAGAACATACATTAAAGGGTTGTCATGTGTATCTTTTTGCCTCTATTTAATGCTCAGTTCTAGGTTGGTATTAGTACCCTCGACAATTGTTAGCACACTGTTCCATTTTCTGTCTTACCTAGCCTCTGACTCCCACACGTTTGTGATAATTTCCACCTTTGACAAGACCTCCTGATATATGTTTCACTTGACCTTGGATATTGGTATCATAATATGTACATATATATTTATGTTATGCAAATAAATGCAGTCATTCTGTATCTCTCCTTCTGGCTAAGCAAAATAAAATTTTTTTAAAAAGTGTGCACCCTCCTGCTGAACTCTCTCCTGTTAGATGACAGGCTTAGCTAGCTTGGGAGCCCTGCTCACAGCTTAATCTATTTACATGTTCTTAAGCCAAGGTTGCTCGAGTTTTGAAGTGACTACAAGAGTATCCCACCCTCATGGCAAAGCCTGGCAAGCTACCCGTGTCGTGTACATGCCAAATACCAGTAACAATTATAGACCTCATTCCCGTGACTTGATGGAATGGTTTGAGGCTCTTTATGTTCCTGGAGCGGGCAGATGCCCTTGGGCTGTCTCGCATGTGACAGGGACGTATTAGATGTTACTGGTGCCCGCCCGAGCAAATCGATGATCTACGGGAAGACGGTGGTACAGTGAGACTGTGAAGCCAAGGTCCATTCTAATGAGATCTCTCTTCTGATAGAGGGGGTGGCAGTTACATAAGTCACTGTGACTCTGAATAACTTGTGACTTACTATACATCTACCAAGACTTCTATGTTTTCTAGATTGGGCACAGCTCCTCTTTACACACACCCAGTGTGGGACAGTTAGAATTAACTAGGAGACTACCACCCTGGCTACGTTGAGACTATAGTTTAAGATTATAGGAAGGATCATACTAGTTTTTTTTTCAAATTTTATTACACCACTTTTAGACATACAATTGCAAGATGCTCATGTAGAGTTATGGTTCCACAGTGTTCCAACACCCATCCCTCCACCCAAACCCATCTCCCATCACCAATGTCCCCACCTCCCTCCCCCTCCCACACCTCAACTACTTGGCGGGTTTTTATGTCTTTTCTCTCCTCTCCATCTCTCCCTCCCTCCTAACTTTCCTACACATCGTAGAATGCAGTACATTAAAGGACATAACGGTTTCCACTAGTTTGATGGACCGCTTGTGGCCGCGCGACTTAGGGTCCTCATGGTCAGCGTTTGGACAGTGAAGGTGGCGTCTAGTGTGGTGGACGAAGTCTCATCCGGCTGCCTCTGGGACCCCCCAGAGGTGATGGGCCCACTCCCAAAACCCATCTGTCCTCCTGGGAGCCCCTTGGTCAGCTAAGCCTGGGGAGAGCCGAGTTCCAGCTTCCCCAGCCACGTGTGAGGCTCTGCATGCTATGGCTGGTCACCCCAGGGCAGCTCCTGCAAGGATCATACTAGTTTGCCCTCACGCAGGCGAGTGTGACCCTTTCAATATACAGAGAAGATACTCAGAATCACCCTGGTGCAGATAATAAATAAGAAGGACCTTGTGGTACCACCTAGATTACATGAAGCCCATGAAATTAAGGTGCATTTTTTTAATTTTTTTTTTTACAATTACAAAGATATACAATTAAAAAGCTCATATTTGGGTTTTGGTCATACAGTGTTCCAGCACCCATCCCGCCACCAGTGCCCATCTCCCACCACCAACGTCCCTGGTTCCCTCCCTCCTCCCCAGCCCCTCCTCCATGGCAGGTTATTTCTTTCCCTTTCTCTCTCTTTTCTTTTCCTTCCCCTCCAGACTGGGTTTTGGTCATACAAAATGTATGCTCATGTAGCATGCTCATGAGTGCTGGCAGGAGTAACCCCTGAGCCAGTTGCCAGGTGTGACCCTAAATAAATAGATTTCTCCACATACCTATAATTACTATTTGTATATATGCCTTTCAGCCTACTGGTCAAGTATAAAATAGCACCTCATTATAAGTTTTTTTAAAAGCATAAGATTTAGGGGTCTGGAGTGATAGGTCTCCAGCAGGTAGAGCATCTGCCTTGCATGTGGCCGACCGGGTTCGATCTCCAGCATCCCATATGGTTATTAGAGAGAGAGAGAGAGAGAGAGAGAGAGAGAGAGAGAGAAGACGGGAGGGAGGGAACCTAAGATTCAAACCACCTTTCAGGTGTTTTCCCTGTCTTTTTTTTTTTTTGGCAAGGAGGGTGATGTGCAAAGCATGAGTTTAGCCCTTTGAACACTCTGGGGCCATAGCCTCTCTTTAGTACTCAAAAACTTATGTCTTTGGGGGTCGGAGCTATAGTCCGGTGGGTAGGGCGTTTGCCTTGCATGCAGCCTACTCGGGCTCGATTCCCGGCATCCCATATGGTCCCCTGAGCACTGCCAGGAGTAATTCCTGAGTGAAGAGCCAGGAGAAACCCCTGAGCATTGCCGGGTGTGACCCAAAAATGCTCTCTCTCTCTCTCTCTCTCTCTCTATATATATATATATATATATATATAGCATATATACACATATGTGTGTGTCTTTAAGTTTGTGTTGGAATCCCTTTTTAATTGTTGGTATCTTTTTTTTTCTTAATAGGCTAAAGAAATTTTAACGAAAAGAATCAAATGTGCAAGAAGTTCGTTGTCCTGTTACTGTTTGTGGAGATGTGCATGGTCAATTCCACGATCTCATGGAACTCTTTAGAATTGGTGGAAAATCGCCAGATACAAACTATCTATTCATGGGTGATTATGTGGACAGAGGTTATTATTCAGTGGAAACCGTGACACTCCTCGTGGCATTGAAGGTATGTTTGATGAAATTCTGCTTTCTTTTTACAAGTTTCTAACCTTGGTTAAGTCATACATTGTTCTTGTGTGGCCCTGACTACTGGCTTTAAGCATAATTTGATATTGAACACATGATGGATACTTCATAACTATGGATCAAGTCTGCTTTTGTAACTTTTTGGTTATTTTATGTATAACCTGATGCATTTTCCTACTTAGTATAAGAAACATTACTAATTAAGTGGTATTCCTTGGGCCTCAGGATGCTACAATGGGTAAAGCATTGCCTTTCACGCGGCTGACCCAGGTTTGTTCCCCAGCATCCCATATTGTCCCCGAGCACTGCTAGGAGTAATTCCTAAGTGCTGCGCCAGGAGTCACCCCTGAGCATCTCATGATGTGACCCAAAAAAGCACAAAAAGGAAGTAGTATTCCTTAAGGTGTGTCCTGTTCTGTTGTGGAAAGCAGCTATTAATACATTTGAAACCTTGCTCAGATTTTGTAGTAGCTGTTTTTCTTGATAAAAACAACTTTCAGTGGGAAATGAAAGTTGAAAAGAGGAAAAAACTTGACTCCCAAGTAAAAACTTAGACTTAGTATCCATTCAGCATTTAGAAGCAACAGGCATTTTAGGAAGACTTAGAAAACTAGACCTGAGATATTTACAAGTTTATTGTGATAACATAGGTATTAGGTAATAGGAATTCCAGTGAAGATGATCACTTGAATCCCGTTATTCATCGATTTGCTCGAACGGGCGCCAGTAACATTTCCATTGGACCCTATCACGTGCCAATGTAGCCCAATGGCATCTGGTTGGTTCAGGAATATGAAGAGCCTCAAACCGTTCCTTCAGGGTCTTAACAAGGAAGTCTGACCATCTTGTAGGTGGGCGGCCACGTGATCTTTTGACATCCCGTGGGATCCAGTCGGTAATGGCTCTAGTCCAGCGGTTGTCTCCAAATCGCATTACATGTCCAGCCCATCTGATTTTCGATGCCTTGGCAAAGCGAGACAGCGTCCCTGATTCTGGAATAGCGACGGAGGTCAGAACTCCGGATTCCTTCACTCACTTGACTGAGACGTGATATTCCAAGCATAGCTCTTTCGATGCCTCTCTGGGAGACCCGAATAGCATCCTCATCCTGCTTTTAGAGGGCCCAGGTCTCTGAGGCGTATGTTAATGCAGGGAGAACAGTGGAGTCAAAGAGATGTGCCCAGAGCCGGAGGTTCTTTGTCCTTTTAGCGATTTCTTCAATTAAAAATGATTGTAATAATGTTTTTCAAAAGTTTTTAAACAGTAGGACCTGGTTATGAAAGAGATTTGGGGACAAGGGCCACATCTGGCAGTATTTGGGGTATAAGCCTCCTCTGTGCTAGAGAATCACTCCTGGTAGAGCTGGGTGTTGGGTGTTGAAACTGAGTCTGCAAGCGCCTTATTTGCTGTACTATCTGGCCCCATGAATGAAAAATGAAAATTTTTACTATAAAGGATTTAGTACAATCAGAAAAAGATACATTTAAAGATACGGGTCAGAGGTTAATGTGCTTAATATGAAATTAGCAAAAGTGTTTTCTTCCATGTAGTTCTTCTGCTTTTTTTCCAGGTTGCGTTACCCAGAACGCATTACAATATTGAGAGGAAACCATGAAAGTCGACAAATTACCCAAGTATATGGTTTTTATGATGAATGTCTACGAAAGTATGGAAATGCCAATGTTTGGAAATATTTTACAGATCTATTTGATTATCTTCCACTTACAGCTTTAGTAGATGGACAGGTATGTATGTGGTGTGCTTAAGGGTATCACTTTACTTCACTTGTATCACTTGTCTTCCCGTTGTTCATCGATTTGCTCAAGCGGGTACCAGTAACATCTCCATATGTCCTATCCCATGCTAGTGTAGCCCAAGGGCATCTGCTCACTCCAGGAACACAAAGAGCCTCAACCCATTCCTTCAGGTCATGGGAATGAGGTCTATAATCCTTACTGGGTTTTGGCATATTAAATACGACACGGGTAGCTTGCCAGGCTCTGCCGTGTGGGTGGTACCCTCTCAGTAGTAGGCTCTCATCTCGTGCATTTACTGATGAACTGCGTGGCGCCGCAACATAGAGAATAAGTTTTTCTCTTGGGTGGAGCTCTGAAGAGCTGTGGAGTCCGGATGTTGAAAATGGCTGCCCTCATGGTGTGGGGGTTCCTCTGGCTTCTTGCGAGGCTCTATTGGGATGGCGGGCCAGGGCTAGAACTCGCCTTCCCTCCCGGGTGCCTCATTATTAGCTGAGCACAGGGAGAGCTGGTAGCAGCTCTACCCCATATCTCTGAGTCTCTTGATTGGCATAACTGGGCTTGAAATAGTATTTGCTGAAGGGTGCAAGGCTTGAGATCAGCTGTTCTCTTGGGTGGAGCTCTGATGAGCTGTGGTAGAAAAAAAGTTTTTTTGCCCCTTTTTCTACCTTTACCTGTGGTAAAGGAAGGAAGGAAGGAAGCTTTCTACCTCTACCTTACCTATGGTAAGGTAAAAAGGTAAAGGTATGGTAAAGGTAGAAAAAGGTTTCTCCTAGGAAATCTGACCTAGCTATTTATTTTTCATCTCCTTGACCTTTTACCTCCCTTTCCTTAGTTTACCAGAACAGGAAATTGAACTGATGTATCTGCACATTGGGATCAGCCAATTTCCATATTTTCAGTTGTATGTTAATCTTTTGGCCAAAGAATATGCCAATATTTTCCTTTAATTATAGATAAATGTTTAAGAACTTGATTGTGTAATAGTAAAGCAGACTTTTTTGTTTCTGTTTTGTTTGGGGACCACACTAAACACTTCACAGGGGCTACTCCCAGTGCAGTGTTGGGGGTGACTACACATGGTGTTCAGAGAACCTTTTTATTTTTTCTTTCACTTTTTGTGTCACACTGGCAGTGCTCAGGTGTTACTCCTGGCTCTGCACTAAGGGAAGTATATAGGATACTGGGGATCCAACCTGGGTCGGCCACATGCAAAGGAAGCTTCTTACCCACTATATCACCCAGCCCCTCAGAGGACCATTTGGTGAAAGGATCTAACCCTAAGCTCCTGGATGCAAAGGGTTTTTTGTTTGCTTGATTAATTTTGGGACCACACCAGCAGTAGTCAGGGCTTACTCCTGGTTCTGCACTCAGGAATTAATCTTGGCAGTGCTCTGAGAACCATGTGCAATGCCAGGGATCAAACTAGAGTTATCCACATACAGGGCAAGCACCCTAACCACAGTACTCTCTCTAGCCCACAGTTATTTTTTTCAAATTACACAGTATCTGCTGGTTATCTTTATTAACTTCTATTTTCATGCTGATTGCAAGTAGTAATGCTATGCATTACACCTTCACTTTCATAATGCACAAGCTTTTTTTTCCCCACCTATCAAACAAAGTAATATAAGGGCCGGATAGATAGTATAGTGAGTAAGGTGCTTGCGTTGCATGTGGCTGACCTGGGTTCAATCCCAGACATCCCATATTGTCCCTGGAGCCTGCCAGAAGTGATTCCTGAGCACAGAGCCAGGAGTAAGCGCTGAGCACTGCTGTTTATCCCCAAACCCCACCCCTTCCAAAAGAGTAGTCTAGATTCAAACATTTAAAAGAGTAAGACTAAATCTATTTCGTTTTAAATTTTTTTAATAAAACACAGTTTTACTCTAAACTTCCACCCCTCAAGTTGTTGCAGGTGTGGCTGCGGTGCCCAGCTACGTCAGCAGGTTGCAGACAGGAGACAGGCTTGTCTACACCCAGGGCTCTGCCCCATGGGCCCTGGATGGTCCTGGCATTCCATATGGTCCCCCAAGCCCCACTAAAATTGATTCCTGACTGTGGTTGGGGCGAGGCCAGAGACCTAGTACAGGGATCAGAGGAGCACTTGACCCTGTTCAATCCTTAGCACTGCATGGTTCCCCAGAGCAGTTCCAAGTGCTCTGGGGGTCCCTGGAGTAAGGCTTAAGGAGTGCCGGGTGTGGCACAAAATTCCCCCCAAAAAATAATTTTTGGGGAGCCACACCCTATGATGCTCAGAGGACTCCTGGCTCTGCACTCAGAAACTACTGGCGGTACTTGGGGGACCATATGGGATGACGGGGATCAAACTCGGGTTGGCTGCAGGCCAGGCAGACACTGGGTAGGGCATAACACAGCAAGTAGGGTGTGAGTGTAGCCATGTGTGACCCAGAAAGCGGATGGATATTGACATTATTTTAGAATAACTTATTAGTATAGATGATGAACCTAGTTTTTCAAATGGGTGTTTTAGTAGCATTTGTATTAAACAGGTTCAGATTATATTATCCTTCATGGTGTTCCTAATTTCTTACCTTCACTGATAAGCCTTGATGGAACTTGTGTGTTTGTATTGTGTGATGCGTTATGCCAAGTATTGATGCAGGACCTTACACGTGCTAAAGAATAGTGCAGGGCATTCTCCTTGCATGTAGCCAGCCCTAGTTTGATCCCTGGCACCACCTTTGGTTCTCTTAGCATGAACAGGAGTAGCCTGAGAGCAGAGTCGCCTCTGTTCACAGGCGTGTGCAATGACCGGTGTAGGCCCCCCCAAAAAAGAAAAACTCCAGATCGTCTTTCCGCATTGATCTCCTTCCCTACTTTCTTTTTTCTCTTTTCCTTGTCACTGTCATTCATATCTACATGTCATGTTTAGTAAACTGATTTCAGCCTTGAAGTAGTACGATTTAAATAGAAAGATGGGGCCGGAGCGATAGTCCAGCGGGTAGGGCGTTTGCCTTGCATTCGGCCGACCTGGTTTCGATCCCCGGCATCCCATATGGTCCCCCGAGCACTGCCAGGAGTAATTCCTGAGCAAAGAGCCAGGAGTAATGCCTGATCATCGCCGGGTATGACCCCAGAAGCAAAAAAAGAAAACAAATTAAGACAAAAAAAACAGTTGTTCAGTATGGCAAAAATCATTTTTGAAGAGAAAAACGTACTGAGGGGCCGGAGCAATAGCACTCGGTAGGGCGTTTGTCTTGCATGTGGCAAACCGGGTTCAATCCCCAGCATCCCTTATGGTCCCCAAGCTCCACCAGGAGTAATTATTGAGTGAAGAACCAGGAGTAAACCCCTGAGTGTTGCCGGGTGTGACCAAAAAGAAAAAAAGGGAAAAAAAATGAAAAATGTACTGAAAATGTAATAGGTCAGAAAACAAAGGAGGATCAAACTTAAATTGGGAGTGTTACCTTGTATCATAAACTGTGTGTAAATCTATATAAATGAGGTAGTTTCAGTAGATGGATGTTTCCACACTTTTAAGAAACAATTTCTGTGCTCTAGAGAAATCTAGAGCACCTAGGAAAAAATCACTGTGCTTGCTTCAAAGTTGACACTTTTAGCTCCACAACCCTACCAAAGTAAAATGACAGGTACAGGAAAATACTAAATACCAAAGCCATTTGCAAACACTTGGTCGTTACTTAAGGGCGAAAGGGGCAGGTGAGGAGCTCAGCAAGCCGAGTACAGGCTTGCGTGCTGAAGACACAGGAGTGACTGTAAAAGCTAACCTGAGTACAGTAACCGTTGGATAAAGCTTTTTTTCTGGGGGTGGGGGGCGTGTAGGGCTGAGCAAACACTGTGTAATCAAAAAATCAAAGGAGCCAGGGATTTTGCACAGCTGTGGAGCACTTGAATGTGTGAGGCCCTGCCTTGACTCCCAGTCCCTCCACCACACACACAAGGAACACGGAAAAGCCATTGGAACCAGGATGGTGTTTGTTGTAGGAAAAATTATCTAATATAAAATTGAGGTGAAAGCTGAAGGGAAAAAGAGAAAAAATAGATTTTAATGTTAAATTATCTGATTTTTTAAAATTTTCTGCATCTCATTAAACTCATTTTGAGAAGCAAAGCTATTGATGTAACCATTATTTACTACTCACTAACTTTCAGCAGTTAATAAACCATGCACACTTTAATTTTGTACACAGATATTCTGCCTCCATGGTGGCCTCTCTCCATCCATTGATACACTGGATCATATAAGAGCTCTGGATCGATTACAGGAAGTTCCACATGAGGTAATTTTAGGGTTCAGAATGAAAGAAAATGGTGGGATGGTCTTTGGCTCTTTGGTGGTGGTAGAAGTGTAGTAACTTTGTACACCAAAATCACAGCAATATTTTAATTAGGTTATCTACATTTTTTTAAATGAATATTGCAAAGAAGGCAAGACAAGAGATTAAGGGAGAAAGCAAGGGAAATTTTCTTTGTGTTGCTTGAAAGCACATCATCTATCTAGTAATTCCCTCTGCTAATCTTTATTGTTAGAAACTTGTCTCTTTTTTATTTTTGGCTTTTTGGGTCACACCTGGCAATGCTCAGGGGGTTTCTCCTGGCTCTGCACTCACGAATTACTCCTGGCGGTGCTCGGGGGACCATATGGGATGCCAGGGATCAAACCCGGGCCGGCACAGGCCGGCCGCATGCAAGGCAAACGCCCTACCGCTGGGCTGTCGCTCCTGCCCCAGAAACTTGTCTCTTTAAACTAGTCACTACAGGGACCGGAGTGATAGCACAGCCGGTAGGGAGTTTGCCCAGGTTCAATCTCTGGCATCCGACACGGTCCCCTGAGCACCACCATGAGTAATTCCTGAGTGTAGAGCCAGGAGCAACCCCTGAGTATTGCCGGGTGTGACCCAAAAAAGCAAAAAAAAAAAAAAAAAAAGAAAGAAAAAACTAGTGACTACAATAGCCATGTTACTCATTGGCTGTTTTTCTCCTTTCCCCAAATCCTGTTTATACATGTTGGAACATAGCTCTAATACTTTTAGAAAATATGTATAGCTTTTCCTCTCATGTGATCAGTGACTAATAGCAGCTTTGGGTTTTATCAGATTCTTTAGAGATGACAGCTATTCACATGGCAGATGCTTCATAAATGTTTAAATGAAATATGGGGAGCTGTAGAAGACTCAAACATTTCCTTGGATTATTATAAGGATCATATCTAAAAAATATGTAGACCATCCCTTAAGTAGTTAGATGTGACATATTAGGTTTAATTTTGGAACTAGAATTTAATGGTAAAGTAAAAAATCAAGTGTATCATCATGTTGTAGTAAAGCTGAATTAGATAAATAGCTGCTAATAATATGAAATTTTCTCACATGTATTAAATTTTCTTGGCCAGGGCCCAATGTGTGACCTGTTATGGTCAGATCCAGATGACCGTGGAGGGTGGGGTATTTCACCCGTGGTGCTGGCTATACATTTGGACAAGACATTTCTGAAACATTTAACCATGCCAATGGTCTCACACTGGTTTCTCGCTCACCAGCTTGTGATGGAGGTATGTCCTTTACCTGTAGGGTGTTGATCTTCCCTTTTTCTGTGTTATAATAGGGCAGTTCGGGGCAGGAGACGCTAGAACACTAAATGGGGCACTTACCTTACACGTGACTGACCTGGGAAAATAGGGCAATTTTGAGTGTTCCCAGCCACTTCCAGCCTAACTCAACTGGTGTAACAAATTAGTACAAGCTAGACTGAGGGAAAGCGGAAGCTGGGCAGGCATCGGGGCCATGCATGATACCAAAACTGGTGGAGTCGGACCCAGCTCCTCAGACATGCTAGCTCTGTGCATGCCGCTGGGTCTACCTTCCTAATCCTCATGGTCTTTCCCTCAGATGTGTGTGTCTGTAATGTTTCATAGCTTAGAGTGTCAGAAACTGTTCTCCACGTTACCCTACTGAAAGAAAAACATCTTGGCTAGTTTTAGCAGATAAACAAGTGCTAGTTAACCAAAACAAAATTAAAACTTTTGAAATTGAAACTTAGAAGATAGTTGTAGAAAAGATTCCTTGTATCCTACACTCAGAACATCAAATATAAAAATTGTATTTTTTGGAGCTTAGAGCAGTTGGACAGCAAGTAGGGCATTTGCTTTACATGCAGCTGACCCAGGTTCAATCCCTGGAATATGGTCTCCCAAGCACTGTCAGAAGTAATTCCTGAGTGCAGAAACAGGAGTAATGCCTGAGCATCATCTTTGTGACCCCCACCCCCCAAAAAAATTGTGGTTTGGGGGAGTGCAGGGACCACACCCTACACTTCTCGAGAGCTTGTTTGGAGGTTCTAGCAGGGGAGCACAGCTACTCGTAGATACCCTCAACCGAAGACCGGTCCGTCTATTCAGGGAAGGCCGTCTTCTTCGACCGAGCGCAGCTTCGGGAGGGACGCACATGGAGCAGTGAGGGAGGAAGGGGACGCCCACCTAGCCAGCCAGATCAGCCGAATCAACCCTGGCGATCAATGGGGTGACAGATGTCGCAGCCAGATCGCCCTCACATCCACACCCTACACTTCTCAACCAGATGTGCAGGGCTCAAGTCAGTGGTTCTGAGTACCCGCCATGGTTGCACCTCGTGGTGCTCAGGGCTCAGGGGGCTGTATGGTACCACGAATGGATGCAAGGTACGTGCCTTAACCCCTGTACTATCTCCCTGGCCCCAGGTAGAGAGGTATAAACATTAAAAAGGTACAAATATTTTTTTACTCTGCTTCTCCCTTCCTATCCCCTTTCCCTACTCAACACTTTGTTTTGAATGACAGTTGCAAATCTAATGTTTATTTACCCCCAAATTTCCATGTATTGGTTTTGTGTGATTGGGGAGGTGGACAGTAACGGACAGTGTTCAGGGCTTGCTTTCAGTAGTGCTTAGGGGACCATGTGATGCTGGTGATCGAAATTTATTAGAGTGCTAGCAATTTCATTTCGTAAGAACGGCTTTTTCTAATGCTTGGCTGAAGCTTTCTTAGGATTATAATTTAGGATACGCATTTCGGGCCAGCACACCACAAAATGCTGCTGCATCCTCCGCCAGTCCTATCAGGGCCGTGAGCTCTGTTCCACTATTGGAGTTGTTAACTGCCAAATTTCTTTGCCATGATACGTGACTTTTATATACAAATAATGTAAATAGCATAATTCTTCTAAATGTACAGATAGTTTCAAGATATTAAAGGAGTTTTCACAAACCCATTAGAGAAGAGGAGAGGGATGAGGGTATGGTTGAAAAGCACGTAAAGGGCTGGAGTGATAGCACAGCAGGTAGGACTCACATGCTCCTGGCCAGGTTCTGCTGCAGGCTCCACATTTGGTTACAGAGCCCTGCCCAGGTGTGGCCATAAATATAGGTAACCAGGCTTCCAAGATAAATTGTATCAGTAGGGCCGGAGCGATAGCCCAGCGGGTAGGGCGTTTGCCTTGCACGCTGCCAGCTTGTGCCGGCCTGGGTTCGATTCCGGCATCCCATATGGTCCCCCGAGCACCGCCAGGAGTAATTCCTGAGTGCAGAGCCAGGAGTAGCCCCTGAGCATTGCCGGGTGTGACCCAAAAAAGCAAAAAAAAAAAAAAAAAAAAAAAATTGTATCAGTAAATATAAGAAATGTAATAAAATACTCATTTGTGGTCCAGAGAGGTAGGACAGCACGTAGGTGCTTGCCTTGCATGTAACAGACCCAGGTTTGATCCCCGGCCCCCCCAAGTCTCACCAGCAGGAGTGATTCCTGAGTGCAGTGCCAGGAGTAAGCCCTGAGTATCAACAGGGTATGGCCTAAAATCAAAACAAAACAAAATTTCACTTGTCTAAAAGATTGCAACAAACTGGAAAATAATACACCTGTTTTGGAGGAGGTTTCTAAAATACAGCATCATAGATTAAAAATAGGTTTGGAACATGGTATATTGTTAATAGATCCTTACCAAAATAGAGCTAATAAAATGTATCAGAATAGGCTTTAACGAAAAAATAATTTACAATATGTGGAAAGCTTGAGATGTTTTCATTGTATTGAGCGGAATTTCACCTCTGTGTAAAGTCTCCAACACAGGATCAAGAGAGGTGGTTCCTGCGCCTCGGTGGCAGTGGAGAGTCCTGTGCACGGGACTTCCATAGAGATGGAGGCCTCGTGATGTAGCAGGCGACTGTGTGGAGACAGCATTAGTTTGTTTCCCTTTATGAACATGTGCATGTTAATATTGTCGATCTAAAGTGTGAGATACTGACTTGTCTTTTCCCGAATGCTGCAGGGGTACAATTGGTGTCACGACCGGAATGTGGTTACCATCTTCAGTGCACCCAATTACTGTTACCGTTGTGGGAACCAGGCTGCTATCATGGAGTTAGACGATACTTTAAAATACTCCTTGTAAGTAACAACATCGCAGTTGTATGGAGTGTGTAGTCTCTGAAGTGGCTTTGGTTTTGGTGTTCGGTGGTGCCCAGGATGGAACACCAGGCTTTTCAACGGAGCGTGCACTCTCTCTCCCTCTGAGCTCCAGCGTTGATCGTTCAGCTCCTCGGTGTATGTGCTGGAATTGTGGAGCAAGGGCATTGCAGACCCTCTTCCCTACAAAGTCTCTTAACCAGAGAACTTTCATACTGATTTCTAAGCTTTTGTGCACATAGCAAAGCAACACTGTAAAACATCTAAAGCATAGCAGAAAGTGCAGCTGTGGAATTGGAGCCTCAGAGCTCCTTCCCACACTCCCAGGTCCATTCAAAGAAAATTCTGTTCCTTCTTGTTTTTTTTCCCTTTTGAGTCAGTCACACCTGGCTGTCCTCAGGGCTTACTCCTGGCTTTGCACCCAGGAATTACCATATACCGCTTCAGCCCCCAATTTTTTTTTTTTTTTGGTTTGGTTTTTGAGGTCGCACCCAGTGATTCTCAGGGGTAACTCTTTGCTCTGCACTCAGGAATCGCTCCTGGCAGTGGTCGGGGGACCATATGGGATGCCAGGGATTGAACCCAGGTTGGCTGTGACCCTACCCACTGTACTCGCTCCAGCAAAATACAAGCAAAAGGGCCAGTGGACTGAGAACGTGCTTTGCATTCAGCAGGACCAAGTTTAATCTGAGCACAAGAATAACTCCCCACATTAAGCTGGAAGTAGCTCTGTGAGCATCATTGGTTGTGCTCCAAAAAAAAAAAAGCAACAGCAACCAAGAATCTGACACCTCTAGAAAGAGTGCAACGTGACTGCAGAGCAAGATGTTTCTAGGCTAGTGAGAGATCTCCATGCTAACAGAACCGTCTCACAAGAAATAGCAGGGGAGTACTTCAGGATAAAAGCAAATGCCAGAAAGTAAATAAAATACATGCACAGACACCAGTAACACGCTGCAGTTACATCTTCTTAACAGCTTTAAAAACCAGTTGCTTAAAATAATACGGCTTTTTGTGTAGAGCTGAATTTATAAGAAGTGTAGTGTATAGAAATGTAGTATATCTGGTAGTAACAGCACAGACGAGGTGGGTGGTGATAATGTTAGACTGGAGTTAGGAAATGACACCAGATGGAAAATTGAGTCCAAAGGAAGAATATAAAGAAAATAAAGTGAGAAAACTAACATAAAAATAATCTGTAATAAGTACTCTCCCTTTCACGTCTTTCAGATCAAAATATATTGTAAAACATTAATAATGAAAAAGAATGGAAAGGAGCTACATTGTTGGAGTACATAACACTATTTTCTATTTCCATTTTCTGTTATACACTAGAATTAAGTTTGTATAGATCTAAATTAAACTTTTGTCATTGTAACCTGTAAAAACATGCACAAATAATGGGGCCAGAGTGATAGCACAGCAGATAGGGTGTCTGCCTTGTGAGCGGCTGACCCAGACCCAGGTTCGATCTCCGGATCCCATATGGTCCCAAGCACAGCCAGGAGTTATTTGAGCTATGCTCACACCTGAGCATGTCAGGTGTGACCCGAAAAGCATAAATAAATAAATAGATAAATAAATATCACTGTATCACTGTCTTCCCGTTGTTCATCGATTTGCTCGAGCGGGCCCCAGTAACATCTCCATATGTCCTGTCTCATGCTAGTAGAGCCCAAAGGGCATCTGCTTGCTCCAGGAATATAAAGAGCCACAATCCATTCCGAATGAGGTCTATAATTGTTACTGGTATTTGGCATATCAAATACAACACGGTAGCTTGCCAGGCTTAGAGATAAATAAATAAATAAATGAAAATTTAAAACATGCAAATAAGAAAAGGGGAAATTGAAAGTAACACTATAAAGTATCCCTTTAATAAAAAACAAAGCAGTTAAAGCAAGAATCAAGAAAAATTTTAGACACTTTTAGTCATATCAAAACAGTAAATATAGGAGCCAGAACAATAGCACAGCGGGTAGGGCATTTGCCTTGCACCACGGCTGACCTGGGTTTGATCCTCGGCATCCCGTAGATCCCCTGAGTACTGTCAGGAGTAATTCCAGAGTGCAGAGCCAGGAGTAACCTATGAGCATGGCGGTTGTGATCCCCCAAAAAAGGTTTAAGCAGTGCAGTCTCAGATGGGTGGAGAGAGAAAGGTGGCGTTAGTGTTTTTACTATGGGAAAGAGAGAAGGTTGGGCCACGCCATGCAGCGCCCAGGGACTACTCACCTCTAGCTGTTGAGCGGCTGAGAACCAGCATCAGCCTCATGCAAGGCAAGGGGCTTTTTAAGTCCCTGTCCTGGTTCTCTAGCTTATACTGATTTTTGGTTTTTTTGTTTGTTTCTCTTTTTGGGTCACACCTGGCAATACTCAAGGGTTACTTCTGGCTCTGCACCCAAGAATTACTCCTGGCAGTGCTTGGGGGTACCATCTGGGATGCTGGGGATCAAACCCAGTTGGCTGCGTGCAAGGCAAACGCCCTACCCGCTGTGCTGTCACTCCGACTCTATCTAGATTATATTGTTAATTTGCTTTTTATCATCCTACTTTATTCGTCCATGAAAATAATTTAAATTCAAAAATACAAACTGGTTAAAAATATGATAGGACAAAGATTTACCCATACAAATAGCAGCCACAGAGTGCTGGTTGAATATCTTAAGGTCAGACATAATTTCAGAAGTAAAGCTACTACTGGACATAAGTATGTTCATAATGAGATGGGTAAAAAGATATTTCATTGTTGGCAAGATGTGGGGGCCAGACAGCACAGCAGGAAAGGCCTGGCCTTGCACGTACTCACCAGGGTTTTGCCATACTCAGGCACCTGAGTATGGTCTCCTGAGTGCAGAGCCAGGAGTAAGCCCCAAGCAGAGCGGGGTGCCCCCCAAAAGAAATAATAACAATAGTTGGAAAATTGGTTCTTTTAAGTGATCAAACTTAGAGGCGCACAGATGCAAGCAAGTTCTCTGCCTCGCTGGAGCTGCTCTTTACCCCAGGTTCTTTACGTGTTTTTGATACTTGAGTCTAGATATTATGAAGGTGTCCCAAGATTTTAAATATGCACACATCCGTAACAAAGGAGCAGAATTGACACGGACCCTGGAATTCTAGTTGGAGATTTTAATGTTTTCAGTAAGAGGCAGGCAGAAGAGCAGCAAGGAGCCCAGACAAGGGACCCACCTGTGCTTTACCTGTATCCCCTGCACAACGCTTCATCCAGCCCCAGTTCAGTCTTCTCAAACGGACATGGAACCTTCTCCCCTGCTGTCCATATCGCAGGACTGTATACCAAGTGCCATGAATTTAAGGAAATTAAAACCATGCAGAGTATTTTCCAAATTCAGTAGCATAAAGGTTAAAAAAAATCACTGAAAGCAAACTGGAAAACTAATACCTACAAATTAATATATTCTTAATATATTCCTAATTTCTTAACTCTGGGTTATTCCTAATTTCTTAACTCAGGTTACTGTGGGCCCCAAGAGAATCACAAGGGAAAAAAAAACCCTAAAACTTCTGGGATACAGTGAGAGCAGTATTTGGACAGGGAAGTTGTTCAAGTTTATAGTCTGTAAATTTGTAAATTTTCATAATCCGTAATAAAATTGTAACTTTTTAAAAAAGAGAAAGGATTTGAAGAGAGTGCACCAGTGCATGCCTGTGTGCTGGGCCAGGTTCCCTCCAGCTCCACCGGCATCTTCTCTACACCCCCAGCCCAGTGCAGGGCACAAGTAACCCTTGAGCACCACTGCGTATGGCCTTCGCCAAAAACAAAGATGATGGGGCCAGAGAGATAGGACAGCAGTTAGGGCACTTGCCTTGCACACAGCCAACCCAGGTTCAGTCCCCAGCAACCCAGATGATCTCCCAAGTCTTCCATAAATAACCCTGAGCACAATGCCAGGAGTAAGCCCCAAAATATAACTTTACATTTTAAGAATCTAGAAAGAGCAAAATAAAACTTACTGCAAGTATATATAAGTGTTAGGAGGTGGTTCTTTGAAATAATCAAAAAAAATTAGCCTTATGGATGACTTTTAAGAGAGAGTAAAGACTCATCTTACCAAATCATTATATTGGTATGACCCTTTAGTGGGCTGTGGCCTGAGGGTTGGGATCATATGGACTGGAGATGTCAAGGGCAGTTCCTGGCTCTGACCTTCGGAGCTGACTCCTGGTGCTGGTGCTCGGCGATCGACCAGGGTCAGCCGCATGCATGCTAGGCATGCCTTAAGCCCTGTACTTTTTCAGTGCTTTCTTTCATAGTAAAAGAAACTGGACTGTAGAAGTGGTGTGCTGGGGAGTGGCCCCAGAGTTTCCCAGACTCCTCCATGTGTGGCCCAAAGCTCAAGGAAAAAGAATTAGAGGTCCCAAAATGGCTCAGTGGCTCACAGCACTTGGTGACAAGCCTGAGCCTGAAAGTTACAGCCCCATTGCTGCCATCGGCCAAGTGGACTCAACAGTCCCTGTATGATAACGAGTGAGGTAATTTGGATGAAATGGGCACATTCCTAGGAAGCTACTGAAATTCATGCAGGTAAAAATAAAAAACCTTTGGACAGAGAGAGAGCTCAGCAAGGAAGGTGCTCGCCTTGCACACAGTGACCCTGGTTCCGTCCTTCGGGGAAGCTCTGAACACCACTGGGTGTGGAGCCCCAAAAAGAAAATTTGAATATACCTGTTACAAGTAAAATTGGATTAATTTTAAAACTTTGCTGCAAAGCCCAGACCCAGTATTTTCTTTCTTTTTTTTTTTTTTTTTTGCCTTTTTGGGTCACACCGGCTACGCTCAGGGGTTACTCCTGGCTCTGCACTCAGGAATTACACCTGGCGGTGCTCGAGGGACCATATGGGATGCGGGAATCGAACCCAGGCCGGCATAGGCCGGCCGCGTGCAAGGCAGATGCCCTACCCGCTGGGCTATCGCTCCGGCCCGATCCAGTATTTTCATTGGCGGATTGACCAAATGTTTAAAAAAGGAATTAATAGGAATTCTTAACAGAAACACATTCGAAAAATAAGAGGGGTGCTTTCCAGCTCATAGAGACCTATATTAATGATCAACTAAGAAAACTAGACCAGTCTGCGTTTGGTAAGATACTAATAACCAAAAGATCGTTTACCATCACCAATGCCCAGACTACAGAACCAGTTGAAAACAGAAAAATAAATGTAATAAATCCTGTAAAACCAGAATAAATTAGTTGGGGAGTCTGCCATCCTGCTACAGGGCAGTGCTCCAAGACCCTCCCCTGCCTGCCACTGAGCCCAATGCCTCATGCGGGCGTGTGCGCCTGACTGTCGAACCGTCTCTCCAGCCCCATTCTGCATATCCATAGTAGTGAAAAAACTTAACTGCTTTGCCCCTAAAACCTAGAAGCAAGCAAGCATGTGGTTCTCAGCAGTGCCCCTTTTTAAAGATTGTTTTTGGATCACACCAGCACAGTGCTTGAGTCTACTCCTAGCTCAGTATTTGGGGTACTGGTGACTGAACCCAGGCCTCCTGCAGTACATGCACTCGGCCACTGAGCTCTCTCCAGACCCTCCACTGTTCCGTGTAACATCACAAAACCTGGAATGCTGGAGCACAGAAAGGGACCATTGGCCTCTTGAAACAAATACCTGGGGCCGGAGCAGTAGCCCAGTGGGCAGGGCGTTGCCTTGCACTCGACCAGCCGGGTTCGATTCCCGGCATCCCATATGGTCCTCTGAGCACCGCCAGGAGTAATTCCTGAGTGCAGAGCCAGGAGAAACCCCTGAGCATTGCCGGGTGTGACCCAAAGAGAAAAAAAAAAAAAAAAGAAACATGTGCCGTAGCTTTGTGAAATTGTTTTGTATATAAAACTATCTGCAATGATTTGCCCAGGCTCACTCTAATCCTTAACAGCACAGTGAGGATGGGAAGCCAGGACCTTGCGATGTGTTTTCTTTACGCTTGTGCTTGCCAAGTCAAACTTCTTCTCTTTGCCCTTTTCCCGATTCTAGCCTTCAGTTTGACCCAGCGCCTGCCACGGAGAGCCTCACGTTACCAGGCGTACCCCAGACTACTTCCTGTAAATTCCTCTTGGGAAAATCTGCCTTTGTATATGGAAGTATACCTGGCTTTTAAAAAATACATATATTTAAAAAGAAAAAGAAAACCAACAGTAACAAGTTTCTATAGTAAATTGGGATCTGTGTCGACATCAAGCCACATCATGGACCAAAATGTGCCATACTAATGATGAGCATTCAGCACATCTTGAGACTGAAATTAGTCCCCGTGTTCTAGATCAGTCCGTCTTGACAGTTTGCCTGCTGTATTTGTAGTAACCATTTTCCTCTGGACTATTCCAGCAAAAAGGTAACTAACTCCATCTCCTCTTGCACTCACTTGGAAATTTTAGTTGATAGTGTTTAACTGGCATGGATTGATAGAGTTGGAATCTTATTTTTAAGGAAAAGTCACAAGCTAACTTCCATTTAATCCATTACCCCTTTATTTTATTGAAATGTATAATTAACTTAACTGAAGAAAAGATTCTTCTTGGGAGTATATTGTCATAACATTTAAAGAGATTTTCCTTCATTCTAAACTAAATTACTGTTTTTATTTTGATCTGCCTATTTCTGTATATTTGTCATGACAGTGCTTGTATCCTATTTGGTGTACTGGGCAAATAAACCTTCCATTTTAAACAAAAATGTTGACTTACTTTGGTGTGTTTTAAATGAAAATGTGAATATTTTGAAACAAAAACTGTTATCTCTTAATCTGTATTGAGGTAACTTCTTTGTAATGTTTTTATTTTTAGGAACATTACATTTATGTAATGTTCTTTACATGAGGTTTATTTTCAAGAGAAAAAGGAACAATATCTCCTTTTATTTTTTTTTTTTTGGGACATCCAGCGATGCTCAGGGGGTTACTCCTGGTTCTGCACTTAGGAATCCCTCCTGGTGGTGCAAGGTGGACCATGTGGGATGCCAGGGATCAAACGCGGATGGGTCTGCAATACAGGCATCCTAACCACTGTACTCAGGCCCAAGAAAAAGTTTCTCAATATTTCATCAGTATCTGGGGTACTGAGGAATCAGTATTCTTTGGGGAAGGATCATACCCAGTGGTGCTTGGAGCCACTCACAGTCCAGGTGAGCAATCCATCCTGCCCAAAGTTGGTCTAAAACTGGCTCCCAGGGCCTGAGTGACAGTACAGAGGGTAAGTCACTTGCCGTACATGGGGCTGATGATTTGATCCCTGCTACCACATAAGGTCACCTGAGCACAGTAGTGAACCCTGAGCCAATTGTGTGATCCCCAAACCTAAAAGAAACAGGTTCCCAAAGTTACTTGACATGCCACCTCCTTTTCAGGACAATAAAAAGGTGATTTGAGGACTAGAGGGATAGTACAGCAGAGAAGGTGTTTGCCTTGCACGCTGCCAACCCAGGTTCCTAGATGGTCCCGCTGAGCATCACCAGGAGTTAATTCCCGAGTGCAGAGCCAGAAGTAACCCCTAACACCATTTGAAATGGGACGATAACTCCAGGAACACATGCTTTGCAAGAAGGACCTGGGCTCTCTATCCCCAACACCATACAGTCCTCCGGGCACTGCTGCTAGAGTAGTACCCACACATCATGGATGTGTCCCCCAATAAAAGATACTTTAGAGGGCTTTCGCTCTCCCCCTCCCCAAAAGTTATCTAACATTGAGAACCAAAGATTTCAGTAGGGGCCAATACAATAGTACAGTGGTTAGGGCATTGGCTTTGCGTGCTCGACCCAGGTTCAATCCCTGGCATCACACATGATCCCTTGAGTGATCAGAGAGCCAGGAGAAAGTCCTGAGCACAGCCAGATGTAGCCTAAAACAAAAATTAATAGTACAATTCAGATACACAAATTTCAAATAGTAGAAGGGAAAGCGTAGTTTCCGGGGAGGTTGTAAGAGGGTGGACAACCCAAGAGGAAAGTTGAATTTAGGCAGGGATGGGCGACACCAGGTGATGCTCAGGGAGGGGCTACTTGACTTGAGGCTCATTCCCGGTAGTGCTCAGGCATGGAAACCGGGCCGCTAGCACACAAAGTCTACGGACTAGCTAGCCCTTTGAGCTCTCTCCAGCCCAGATTTTTTTTAGGAGTGGAGCAGTAGCACAGCTGGTAGGGAGCGTGCCTTGTACATGACCACTGGGTTTGATCTTTGACACCCTAGGTGGTTCCTGTAGCCCAACAGGAGTGACCCCTGAACATTGAGCAAGAGTAAGGCCTGAGCAGTACTGGGTTTGGGTCACACCTGAAAATAAATCTATCATTACTGACACCAGGAAGATCACTCTGCAGGCTACCACTTTGCATGGAGGTATACCAAGTTTGATCCTTGGCTCAGCATGAATTCCCCACTCTCTCCAAGAGTGACCCCCCAAATAAGGAGCTGAGGATAGCCCCTGAGCACTCACTAGTATGGCCCCAAACAGCAACAAAAAATTTTCCTACTTGTAAACTCAGATTCCATAGGCTTCAAGTTCTATAATGGACCTGGGAGCTATTGCCTTGTGCTGAAGCAGTTTCTGTGTTCCTACACCCCTCAGCTTTCACTTTTACCCCACATACCTTACCCACATATTTGAAATATCAGGTGGTCTGTATCTTTTGTCTTCCGTTGTTCATCGATTTGCTCCAGCGGGCACCAGTAACATCTCCCTATGTCCTGTCACGTGCTAGTGTAGCCCAAGGGTATCTGCTCACTCCAGGAACACAAAGAGCCTCAAACCATTCCATCAGGTCATGGGAATGAGGTCTATAACTGTTACTGGTTTTTGTCATATCAAATACGACACGGGTAGCTTGCCAGGCTCTGCCATGCGGGTGATATACTCAGTAGTAGGCTCTCATCTCATGCATTTACTGATGAACCACGTGGCCCATAAAATAAGTATCCCTTCTTGGGGACTTTAAAGAGCTAAAATTGTTCAGTGGGACAAGATAAAACAAAGAGGTGCAGTCAGATTTGTGACTAGGTACACTGGGAAACATGCTGGAGACCTGGTCACTTTATCAAACTAAGGCCTAATCATTAATCTCATCTCAGCACCTGTAAGAAGCACTTGAAATGATTATAATGTGTAGAAACCTTCCCTGGCGGTGCATGGGACAGGGCCTGGCAAAGCATGGAGACAGCAATCCTTTTTATTTTTTAAATTGTCGGCCAACCCCAGCTATGCTCAGGGCTTACTCCTGGCTCTATGCTCAGGGATCACTCCTGGCAAGGCTCAAGGGATTAAGACACACTGGGTGCATGCAAGGCCAACGCCCTACTCACGTCCTATGACTCTGGCCATATAAAA
>JAJIBD010012352.1:0-51027 GCA_021461705.1 Cryptotis parvus
GCGTGATTTCTGGATGCATTTCTAAGAAATGTATTGAAGAAATATTGCGTTCCTTGCAGCTGCGTGCTGGGCCCTGGAGGGAGACCCAGCTGTGGCCAGGCCAGTGTCCATTCCCACCACAACTCCAGCCCCCAGACGGCCAGAAAGACTTAAGCCAGAAACCCGATGTGCTCAATGGCGCCAGACTCTTGCCTGCGAACTTCCTAGCGCCACTCTGGCCAGAGCCGGGTCGCTGCAGGCAGAGCCCCGATCGCAAACGTGGAAGACACACACCAAAAAGCAGGCCAAGGCTCTGGAGACTTTCCTCGGAGATTCCAGGACCGAGCCAGCCCGCGACCCACAGTACAGCCTGGCCCTGTTCGCCGGCTGCGCAGTGACCCTCGTGGCGCAAGCGCCCTGCAGAACTTGCCGAAAAGCGTCTGAGCCCGACTCTGGCGTTGCCCGGCCGTTGCTCCGGAGACGCTGCCGCCGGTCCTCCAGTTTAGGCGTTTTTTAGAGGGGGCAATGCTGTGTCACGTACCGAGCCACGCACGTCTCGGTTTCTGCGTGCGCTTTGGCGGGTGCGCCTCGCAAACCTCCCTCCAAGGTTCCCTCACTTGGGGCGGCGCTGTACCGGGGCTTTGCACCCAGATCAGGGCAGAGAAAAGGGGTCCCCTAAATGGATTATTCTCAGGGACGTTGTGTGACCGGGACAGAAATTCCAACAGCGCCTTTTGAATGAAAACAAAACAGAAAAACTCAAATGACCGCTCCCCGAATGCGCGTCCAATTCCCAACTCCAACTTCCCTCCACCCATCTTGGAACTCCAGATTTCTTGAATTATCCTGCAGAAATTGCTAGTTTTACCCAAGAGCTGGGAGGACAGGACAAATCTGTGTTTACAGAGAGACCTGCTCCAGAGAGTGGGTATTCACTAGAGGAATGGGTGGAAGGAAGTAGGTTTCTAGAATTTTCCAGATACCTCTTGATTTTATTCCTCCTTGCCAAATTCCCGGGAGCCTTCCAGAAGGAAAGGAGGGAAGGAGAAGTGAGTGCAGTGAGGTGGTCAGCACCATCTCTTCTGGGAACTTCGTGGTTCTCACTTAAGGCTCTTTCTGGCCTGGAGGGGGAAAAAAAAAGCAAACCAAAAAACCTCCAAAGCCAATTTGGGTCTCCTCAATGCACAGTCTCCCCTATCCCAAATCTCTGCCCCAGAGAAGGTGAAGTTGTCAAGCAAATGCTCCATCTCTGACTGATTCCCAAAATCCAGATGATGGGGGAGGAGGTGGGCTTGAAGGAGTGAGATCAGAGTCTCTGTCGCAGCACTCCTAGGAGTGGGCTCCATGCTTACCTTTTCTCTGCAAATGTCAAAGTGCCATCAAGCCAGCTTTTGTTTGTTTCCAACAATTCCTTCCTGGTACCCGGCAGCCCCAGGTCCGGGTCAAGTATGGCAAAGCAGCTAGTGGGAGACCAGGACTCAGGGTTGGGGTGACTTGAGGCACCTTTGAAGCTTGGAAAATGGCCTTCAGACATCAGTCTGTGAATGCTTTACTGCCCCTCGGTACCTATTTCTGATCGGTTCTTTTTCAAGCAGGCCCTGCCAGAAGAAGAGTGCCCTTGGATAGTGCATCCCAGGCGGAGTTGGTTGCTCTTGCTCGGGAACAAAGCTTGGGAACAAACCCCCACCGCAGCCCGCAATGTCCCTGCTGGGTATTTGCACTGGAAAGGTGGGGGTGGGTGCTGGAGTCAGGACAATGAGGGGCAACGGTGGCCCGCAGGTTCAAGTCCATGGGTGGGGGTCTCTGCTCCTCCTCGTTACTTGGGGGAGAATGGTCAGTTGGTGAGTGGTACTGGGTGACATTTTTGATGACCCTGGTGTGGTGGGAGAGAGGGGGTGGTGTGTCTGCTGTGTCCGAGGCCGCTCCTCCACTGAGGCCCGCCAACGGTCCCTGCAGCTCTTTCTGAAGGAAGCCGGCCAGCTTCAGCCAAGCCACTGCAAGGGTCCCGACCACAGTTTTGCACCCAGAGTAATTAGTCAAAGAGTGCAAAGCTCCCATTTTCTTTTTCAATTCCCGCTTTTACTCTTGCGTAACCTATGTGTTCCAACAGGCAAGCATCAAGGAGGCACCAGCGGCCTCCCTTCCCCCTTCCCCACAGACACTTGGAAATGGAGTGGGGGGATGTAGTTTTCAAGAGAATTTTCTAGAGCCAGGTTCCCTGAAGTTGCTGAGTGAGACTGGCCAAGTCTTTGTCCTCTCTGATCCTTCCTCCTCAGGGACCCAGGAGGCTAATACTCCTGGGGCTCCTGGGCTGTTAGAAGCGACTTCAAGAGGCAGGAGGGGAAGACGCAGAGTTTCCTGGGGAGAGTTGGAGACAGCTCCAAGCTGCCATCCCAGACAGAGGAGCCCGGAATAGAGAGGCTGGTGGCCCCCAGCCCAGCCCAAGGATGCTAATGCAATGAAATCAATGTGTACTGTCTGGCTAGTACAGAAACGAGGTGGGGTGTGGGGAGCTTCCTATGGAGCAGAGTGGGTGGACGCCTGCTTCTCACCCTTCCTGAGAGGCACAGCCTGGAGGTTTCCACCCAAGCCCTGCTCCTTCCCAGCTGGGCCACTTTTGGGTCAGTATCTTTCCCTCTCTGTGCCAGTGGGGACAGAATCTGGTCTGGAAGGCTCCTTGTGCTTCTCCCAGTGAGCTAGTCGGTGCTTGGCACATGGTCTTGAGATTGAGAGATACAGTATCCCAGCACGTCGTAACAAACACATAAGCACAGCCTACCACAATATACACATCCAAATGGAAGGTAAAGGCGGCGTAATACCCTCTATTACGATGTGTTATATTGTATTATAATTCTGGGCACACGTGTGCGCCCTGGGAGAGGACGGAAGCCTTGGCTTGGACTTGTATCGCGGCTGCAGTGCCGTAGGGGACACTAGCGGTTACCCAAGCGGGTCTCGCCCCCGAGCGCGTAACGCAACGACTTTCGGTTTCTTCTGGTGCCGCCCGTGCTGCGCAGGTTACATCTGGTCGGCACGATTTTGGGAACTCCGCGAATCTCACCTGGGTCTAATCGATTCGGTGGAGACACCCTGGGATCCGCCCGCACCAAGACGACCCGTAAGTCGGAAAGAATTTGTCACCGTGCGCGGCGCAGTACGGGTCGAAGCCAGGTGGTAACCGGGAGCCGCGGAAACTCGGGGGAGGCAAAGTTTGGAGAAGGACCGAGTCCCACGCCTCCCCGTCAGTCCGGCGGCCTCCGCTTTCTCTGAGACCGCGCGGGTCTGCAGAGCTCCCAAAGAGGCGCGGGAAGAAAGAGGCGATTTCTTGCTTTGCTCTACGTGGCGCCTCTCCGGAGTGTGCCGCTTGCTACAGATGTGCGCACCCGGGCAGCCACGGAGAAACGAGCGTCTTGAGCCCTTTACCTGACCGTTCAGAGGCACCGCACAGACACGCCAATGTGCCCGCAGTGGAAGTCAAGGCACACGCTTGGCTTGAATCCCAAATCGCTTACACGCGCCCGACATTTGGCCCCAGAATTCCCTTACTGCAAGGAGAGGTACACGCTGCCCGCCCCACCTCACCCTGTCGGTGCGCGGTCACGGAATTATTTGCCCATCGACAATCATTTGCATGTACTGTTGGCACGTCCAGCGCCTCGGATAATTAACGCATAATTATCTGTGGGCGTCGCGCCCAGAAAGCCGCTTTACGTTGGTGCGTCTCCACGTTGGAAGAGTCACGCAAAACAAGGCACTGCAGAGGCACGCAAGAGGCGGCTCGCACCTCAGCGAGTTTAGGAGCACGAGGGGGGGGGGGGGCTCTCCCAGTTTCTCAGGGGCGATGGCTGGGGGCGACGTTCCGCAAGCAAGGCTTTGCGAAGGCGCTGATGTTTCTTTGTTGTTTTGTTTTTTTTTTTTCACTCTGGACAGAGGTCGGACAGGGAGACAGTTTTCTGGTTTAGGAAGATAAGGACAAAGGTGTTTTGTGTGTGTGTGTGTGTGTGTGTGTGTGTGTGTGTGTGTGTGCGCGCGCGCGCGCATGCTACTTCCCAGCTCGAGCACCAGAGCCTGGCACCCGGCTCGCTCTCGTCTCCCGCTGGGCCGCCCCCGCCCGGAGGCCAGGTGGGGCCGGGCGGGCTGCGTCGGGGTCGGGAGAGCGGCTTTAGTTTCTGAGTTATTCTTGGCCGCCTTCCACGAGATTCTTTGTAGCGGCGCGGGGAACTTGGGGACAGCTGGGACCTGGGGGGTGGGGTGAGGGGCCCCTTTGCCAGGCCCTACGAGTTTTATAGAATCGAGCTCGGAGGTTGAAATTACAGGCGGAATCAGAATGTGTAAATGACAGGTTTGAGTCGTAAAGAGGCCAAAGCTGGGTGGTGGAGGCCGCCGGGCGGTGGGTTCCCCTGCGGACGGGGAGTCGGCGCCTCGCGTCCCTGCGCCCTAGGGGCTGCGCGCCCGGGCCAAGGAGGCCACCGGCGCGGGGCTAGAGCGACCGGCTCTGGCCTAGGGCTCCAGCCCCCGCGAGGCGGGCGGAGGAACAGAGACCCGGCGGTGACCCGGCGCGCCCGAGGCCCGATCGCCGCGTAGCCCGGCCCCGGGATGCTGGGTCGGGGCCTCCCTCCTTCAGCAACCTCGGTGGTGGCTTTTTAGCTCCGTCTCGCTAATGAGGTTTAATGGAAAAGCGCCTTTAAATTCCTAGCCGGGAGCGAAAGTTCGTTTAAGAGACCCGCGTCTGAGCAATGCTTAGTAGCGCTCGGGCAAGAATTTCTTTAGGTTTTCTTCTCTTTCTTACTTTTTTCTTCTTCTCGCACTTGATTTTCTTCTCTTCGCCTTTTTATTTTATGTGTCTCCTGCGCATTTTTCTCTTCCTGACGTCTTTTCTCTCTTCCTCTCCCTTTTAAAGATATTTTTCTTACCTTCCATTTCCTCTCTTCTCTCCTCTTCCTTTCTCCTTTCCCTTTTCCCTTGGTGCACGCCTTCCCCTCTTTTTTTTTTTGGCTGAGTACACACACAGCAGTTCTGGTTTCCCTGTGAGGGGTTCTGGTCCACTCCGGGCCAGGAGTCCAGCAGTGTCCATTCAAGGCACTCTCCTGACCTCTGCGGCTGGATTTGTGTTTTTGTTTGTTTGGGGACAACTTCAGGTTTGGGGTGCAGGGTAAAGGGATCTCATACTCTGCTGATTCCCAGCCTTGGAGCTCTCTCTCTCTCTCTCTCTCTCTCTCTCTCTCTCTCTCTCTCTCTCTCTCTCCCTCCCTTCCCAGTCCTTTTCCAATTCCTCTCGCTCCTTTTATCTCCTTCCCTCTGCGGTGTTTCACAGACAGCTCCTTCTCATGCCGGCCCCTCTTTTCACCACACCCCCTTTCTAAGGCTAGTTGTTGTGGTGATATCGATTGAGAAAAAAAAATCACAGACTCTGGGCCCCAAGACCAGAGAAGGGAGGTGGACCTGTGGGACAGCGAGCAAAGTCCCCATGTTCCTCTTTCCTTTAGCCTCCTGAGAGAGAGGAGTAGAGAAAATCAAGTCCACAAACATTCTCAAACGTTCCAGAGGCAGAGAGCAGCAGGATTCTTGTGTAGACTGGGGAAAGTTAACCGGGGGTGTTATGGAGGTGGGATGAGTCCGACAGGTACCACACACACACACACACACACACACACACACACACGAGGGCTTTCCCCTGAGAGCCCAGGAGAAAACTGAATTTCAAGTTTTTTTTTTCTTTCTTTCTTTTTTTTTTTTTTTTGGGTCACACCCGGCCATGCTCAGGGGGTTACTCCTGGCTCTGCACTCAGGAATTACTCCTGGCGATGCTCAGGGGACCATATGGGATGCCGGGGATCGAACCCAGGTCAGCACAGGCTGGCACAGGCCAGCGCCCTACCTGCTGGGCTATCGTTCAGCTCCTTTCTTTTTTTCTTTTTGAGTCGCAGGGTTACTCCTGGCTCTGAGCTCAAGGACACTCCTGTCAGCTCTTGGGGTGCTGGAGGGGAAGTTGGGCCAAGCCCTAGTTGGCTGCTTGCAAGCAAACGCCCTCCCTGCTGTGCTATCACTCTGGCCCAAACTGGTCAGCCCGCTCAGGGTTAGATCCTGCACTGAGGCTTGTTTCCTTCCCAAATGAGAGATTCCTTTTCCTGCCCCACCTCCAGCGCAGGTTTCCCCCTTCTCAACAGCTGTTCATCCATCCTCATATTTATTAGGTAAATATAAACCCCATAAATACACCTGAGTGAAAAGCTCCGTGTTCCATAATGTGCCACTAACATCCATCTTCCAGCCCTTTCACTTCTCTGCTTTGACAAAGAGCGTAGGAACTGAGCCACTCTGGCCCCTGTGCCTAAGTGATGAGAATATTAACATCTATCCACGGGGCACCCAAGCACCGACTCCAGCCCACCAGGCCCTCCCAGGCTTCCCTACCACTGAGGCTCATTTCCTCCCAGTCTGCCCTTCTCTACAGCAGCCTGGGAGAGAACCAGAGAGCCTTGGGGAGGGACGCTGCCCCTGGGAACTGGTACCAGCAGAGCCTGGAGCAGAAACAGGCTGGGGCTATGCTCAGGAAGACCAAGGGGCCACGGCGGGGGAGAAACCCTGGCGGCCCCCTGCCCGCTGCTTCCTGGGAATCCCCTCTCCGAAAGGCCCAAGCCACCAGCCTATGAGTCACCTCTGAACCTGCATATAGTGAGGGGGACACATGCGTGGTAGGAGGGTTTAAACGGTTCCAATCAGGATAATCTCTGGAATATGCAAGCCCGGAGCAGGGGCTGAAGAGCCAGGACAGCAGGTGGGGTGGCCTGGGCTGAATCCCTGCTAGCTCACCTGCCCCCAAGCTCCTCCAGGAGTGATTTATCAGCAAGCTCTGTGTGTGTGTCTGTGTCTATGTGTGCTGTATATCTGTATATCTGTGTGTCTGTGTATATCTGTGTGTGCTGTGTGTATCTGTGTATCTATGTGTGTGCTTGTGAGTGTGTATGCTCAGACTTTGCAGACGGGCACCCAGTGGTCACTGCACAGCCCTGTGTGGCAGAAGCCCTATGTGGTCCATGAGGGTCAGGGGTGCATGGGTACCCCCTCTGGCACGGGGTGCGGGATGACACTGTCCCATGATGCATTGCTCAGCTCTTAGCCTGTTGCTAAGCAACACAGCAGTTATCTCCCATTTTTCCAAGAGGTGAATGAAATGATCATAGGAGCCATTTTGCTTGCCGCTGTGGCCCCTCTCTCCTATCCACTGTGGCCCCTCTATCCTGTCCTCCTATCTGGAGGGCTTGGGGTTTCCGGCGAGTGCACCTCCTGCACATCTTACTTCTGAAGAATTTCTCCATGAACAGAAAAAATGCTAGAAATTGGCCCTGTCCCTGCTTCAGTCTCCCCAGCTGAGCCACGCCCCTCCTTCTCCAGTCCTGTCCCTTTCTCAACAGGCGAAACTGCCCCTGATGTGAGGGACATTTCTCCATGTGCAGAGACCGCCTGGCCACTCCAGAATATCTCCAATCCCCTCATATGAATTAGGCAAAAACACATGAGCACCTTCTGTGTGTAATTTATTTTAATTAATTTACTTCAGTGGGGGGCACTGGGCAATGATCAGAGCTTACTCCTGGCTCTGCACTCAGGGACCTCTCCTCGAGTGCTTGGGGGATGCTATGCCATGCTGGGGATCAAAGCCAGGTTGGGCACATGAAAGGCAGGAGTCCTACCCACTCATTGCATTATCTCTCAGCTCTCGGATCCATTTGATAGGTGGGTGGGCTCTCTGATCTCTCTCTCTCCTCTCTCCTTCTCTCTCTGTCCCCCTCTCCCTCTCTCTTTCTCTCTCTTTCCCTCTCTCTGCCTCTCCCCTTTTCTTCCCCCTCTTCCTCTCTCTCTCTCTCTGCCATACCCAGTGGTGATCAGGAATTACTCTTGGGAGTATTCAGGGAGCCATACGAGATCCTGGGGATCGAACCCAGGTCAGCTGCGTGCAGGGCAAGTGCCCTACCTGATGTACTGTCTATCATCTGGCCTCTGACCTCCATCTCCTGCTCAAGACCACATGCTTAGTCACCTGATCTGAAACCTGACAGTTTCCAAACCCAGAAAATCACCCCCGACCCTATTTCACCATCTTCCTCACTCCCACTTGCTTTATTTTTCAAATTTCCCAGCCCTTCTCAATCCATCCTCCCCATTCCCAACTATAGGCATGAAAAGAAAAATAATTGAGGGGCTGAGGCGATAGTCCAGAGGATAGGGCATTTGCCTCACACACGGCCAAACCTGGGTCCAATCCCGGCATCCCATGTGGTCCCCTGAACACCGCCAGGAGTAAATCCTGAGTGCAGAGCCAGGAGTAACCCCTGAGCATTGTCAGGTGTGACCCAAAAAGCAAAAATAAAGAAATCAATAATTGGAAGAGGACAGAGCCCTGCAGACCAGGGGTCAGCCCATTCTAATACGAGCCCAGATGGGTTGCCCGAAGGAGAAGATGCAGGTGGGCTTGGAGCAGGAGACCAGGGAGCGCCAGAGACCTTATTCTGTCCCTCCGTCCCTCTGTCCGCCCACTGTGCTTCAAGAGGAATAGCTCACACACCATGTCTCTTTCTCCCTTTCCTGCAGCATAAACCTGGGCAGGTCTCCATTCCCCAGGCATCGGTGAGCCCAGAACAGTGGCTTGGCAAAATTCTGTTCCCGTCTCAGAGGGACTGAGAGTCCTCTGTGGTATGAAATGTGGGAGCTGAGTTGGTCCCGAATCTCCTCTTAGCTAAAGGCTGGGGCTTCGGCGTGAACCCGCACCCCTCTGCAAACTTCCAAGGTGCTCCCTCCCTGCCAGAGCACTGCCCCGGGGAATACACCAGCATCCATATCTTTGGGCAACTGTGGCCTCGTCATGGCCTGGTCAGTGAACTATTCTAGAGTACACAGGGTGTCCATGCCAAGTCCAAATGCATGTCCGTTTGCAGGCATACCAGGAACATGGAACTCAACTCAAGTTCTGGTTTAAAACGGACTGAGGTCAAAGTGAAAGTACAGTGGGAGGGTGTTTGCCTTGCACACAGCGACCCCGGTTCGATCCCCGGCATCCCATATAGTCTCCCGAGCACCACCAGGAGTAATTCCTGAGTGCAGAGCCAGGAGTACCCCCCTGACTGTCTCCAGATGCCACCCCAAAAGTTAAAATACATAAAAGAAACAAAATAGGCCAGGGATATAGGAGAAAGGTGAAGCCATCTTCTCGCATGGAGCTGACCCCCGGTCTTCCCCGGCACCACATATGGTCCCCAAGTACCTCCAGGGGTTACTCCTGAGCACAGAGCCTGGATAGGCCCACATGGGTCCTCCCTAGAACTAAAACCAAAGAGCTTGGTGGAAACATGTGAAAATATGTGTCTGTCTGAGCCCGCATGATGGCTCTCCCATTTCTTGCTCTAGACAATTCAAAGGCTCTCAGGTACATTCTGCTTGATTTCATTTTATTTGAATGACTTTTAGGACCCACTGGACAGCCAAGAGCTGCAGACTTGGGCATGGAACCCAGGTGACTGATCCAGCATGTACTGGTTGGTGACTTCTGAACCCCGTGGTTTTGGGGCAGGTTCCGGAGTTGCTGCTTCCTCCATGGTAGTTTTCAGGGTCTTGTACTATCACTAGAGAAATAGCTGAGGAATTAAGCAGCTACCCTCTGAGGAAGACTAAGCCAATGGGCAGACTTTGAAAAAGAGGGAAGAGGTGCTAGCAGTGCTTGGTGTGTGTGTGTGTGTGTGTGTGTGTGTGTGTGTGTATGTGTGATTAGTAGGTTGTGAAAAATGCCTGAACCCAGCCAGAAAACTGGCCACTCTCAATATGGGTAGACCGTAATCAGGAAATCTGTGTAAAATGTGAAAATGTCTGTGGTTTGCATTAAGAAGTGAAGTGGTATTTATGAAGTTAAGGCTGCATCCAAACTCTAAATTGGCTCTTAATGTTTTAAGTGAATTGTTCTGGCTTTAAAAACAAAGGTGCCTTCTTGGAGCCGTAGCAGCGGTTCAGCGGGCAAGGCTCTTGCTTTGCCTGCGGCTGACCCGGTGTCCCAGCTGGTCCCCTGGGCCTGCCAGCAGCGATTTCTGAAGGCAGAGCCAGGAGTGAGCCCTGAGCATTGCTGGGTGTGTCTCAATTCATTAATGGGTATAAATATATACTAGTGTTCTACTAGAACTCAGCATTGCTGAGCATTGTGTATTTAATATACACAAAGAAATTTACATGATAAACCCTAAATGTCTGTAGGGCATGCTACAATGTGTAAGAGCAGAGAGAGAGAGAGAGAGAGAGAGAGAGAGAGAGAGAGAGAGAGAGGAAAAGTGCCTGCTACAAAGGCAGGCTGAGGGAGGTGGGAGGGAATTTGGAGATATTGGTGGTGGGAATGGGGCACTGGTGAAGGGACGGGTGCTGGAACACTGTATGACGGAAATCAAAATATGAACATCTTTGTAATTGTGTATCTCATGGTGGTATAATTAAAAAAATAAAAACAATGGGGCTGGAGCAATAGCCCAGCAGGTAGGGCATTTGCCTTGCACGCGGCCGGCCTGTGCCAGCCCGGGTTTGATCCCGGCATCCCATATGGTCCCCTGAGCAACGCCAGGAGTAATTCCTGAGTGCAGAGCCAGGAGTAACCCCTGAGCATCGCCGGGTGTGACCCAAAAAAGAAAAAAAAAAGAAAAAAAACAAAATAAAAACAAAACAATTTTGGCATAAAAAGACCCAAGCAAACAAGCAAAAGCGCTTTCTCTTCTTTTGACATTTTTTGTGCTTTGGTTCCGTTTTTGAGTCACATTAATGTTTGCTGGGGGTGTCTAGGGTAACAGTCCACGGTGCTTACGAGGCCACGCTGGGCAGATGAAGAAACCCGGGCCCTGTGTCCAGGCAGGCCTTCCAGCCCACTGAGCCTTCGCCCTGACACTGCATTCTCCTTCCTAACATTGTTGACTACCACAAATCCTGTCTCTCTGCCTTGGAAGACATGTTTCCTCCGAAGCTCTTCCTTACTGGGTGGTGGTGATTTGGGCCACACCCGCAGTGCTTAAAGGTTGCTCCTAACTCTTTTCACAGGGACCATGCAGAGCCAGGATAAAGCCAGGGGGTGGGTGCATGTAAGGCAAGTGTCTTAACCCCTGTGCTCTCTGCTTCGGCCTTTCACCACATCCTTCCCAGACAGCTCACTGGTCCGCGCGGTGTGTTCTCAAACCCCCAGCCCGGGCGGGAGACTTAGTCGCCGTGGTTATGCAATGCTCCATTCTAGAGACAACCCGTGCCCTGGGTCCTCCCTGGAGATGTGTTTTGAAAACGACTTCATAGTTCTTCGCAAAGATCATTGTGTGTTTGGATGGTAGCGATGCGTCTCTCCCAGCCCCGCTCAGGCCGTTCCTCCTCCCTGCCAGGAAGGAAGCCAACAAAACAGGAGCTTAGTGAGATCACAGACACGCCACCCGGCAGCTGCCCGGGCAACGTAAACAAAGCTTTGGTCACTTTCTCTTGACACCTGGGAGAGAGCGTTTCTGTCCAGACACGGACATGATTGACAGATGCAGGTTCTGGCTCCCAGGACACGCCTGCAGGTGTGCTCAAGACAACTTCCCTTTTCCTGGTTGCACATATGTTCAGAACATCTCAGAGAATGCTTACCTTCAGTGAGAGATTGGTTTTTCTTGGGAGATTAAAGGAAGCCTTTATAGTCAGGGCTTATGGGATTTTCCTCAGGGCCACACCAGCTTCCGGTTTATCCCGAAGGCTCCGTCCATTTCCTCCAGAACTTGCGTGAGGGAGTGAAAAGACACAGGTAGGAAAACAGCTCTTGGCACCCAACTGGCCGCCGCACTGACCTTCTAGACAGACCTTCCAGTGTCTTCCCTACGTCCAGCTGCCTCTACCACCAAAGGTGGAAAAATTCTTCTATCAGTTATCAATTCAATTTCTTTTTTTGTGTCAAAAATAACTCACTGGTTGCTTCAGTCAAGCCAATTGGCTGCTCTTCAAACTGGGTTGTCTGAGGCCGGAGGGCCACAGGAAATACTGGAGCAGAGCCCCTCATGATGTGCCTTGGATTGGGGCCATTTGCATTTGCTAATCAAGCCTAGAATCCAAGATGAGGAATTGATGAAAGATGTTAGCTGCTGTGGGTTTTCGGGGGAACAACACAACACCTCCCAGAAAGGAGAAAACCAGTGTGAAACCTACCAGAGGTTCCACCTGCTCCTTCTCCAAGGCTGAAGGTCTCGGACTGGTTCACTTTTCTGCTCACTTTTCCAAAGATGAGTGGTGTGGAAATAACAGGACAGGAATCCCGGGACTGAGGGGAAGTAAAGGGGTGTTAGGAGGCCGAGTGAGAGAGGAGAGTGAGAGCCTGGGAAAAGAAAGGGGGGTAGTGAAGTTGGCATGCTTTCTTGGGGTCCATTAGCTGGGAGAATGGAAGACTTTTTTTTTTTTTTTGTTTTGGGTCACAACCGGCAATTCTCAGGGGCTTCTCCTGGCTCTGCACTCAGGAATTACTCCTGGCGGTGCTCGGGGGACCATATGGCATGCTGGAGATCGAACTCGGCTGGCACGGGCCGGCCACGTGCAAGGCAAACGCTCCTATCCGCTGGGCTATCACTCCGGTCCCTGGAAGATGGGTCTAACTCAAAGACAAAAAGGGGCTTTTTTTTTTTTTGTGTGTGTGTGTGTGGGGATCTTTCCCCACGGCTAGGTGGGGGAAGGGTTAAGTGATGACAAAAGGGAACAATAACTTGGCTATTGTTGCCCGTTGGCAGTTGACATATAGTCAGAGACGTCTGTGGGTGCCTAGCTGGCATATTGGAGGCTTTCTAAAGTGTGGCTGTGAATTGGTACATCACAGAAATCATTTCCCTCCCCACCCTAAACTTTCTATTGTAAAATGCCTGACAAATGCAATCAATTATGTTACTTTTTTTTTTTCTTTTTTGGGTCACACCTGGCTCTGCACTCAGGAATTACTCTTGGCGGTACTTGGGGACCATATGGGATGCCAGGGATTGAACCTGGGTCAGCTGTGTACATGGCAAAGATTCTCCCCCATTGTACTGTCGCTCTCGCCTCATGTTTACCTTTCATTTGGTGTCATTCTTACTACTAGTGATGCTTGGGGGCCTGGGGGTTGCCATGATACCCCAGCAGTGGTTGGAAGCAACCAGGACTATGCCTGGAGATGCTGGAGGTCAAACTTGGGCTTTGGCAGGAACAGGATATGCGGCGTCGGCCCCCTTGAGCTCCATCCCTATATTGACTTTCAGCTCACTTTGGGGGCCAGGGTTAAGGCTGCAGTTTGCAATGTCCAGAAGCTAATTATTTTTATTTATTTATTTATTGCTTTTTGGGCCACACCCAGCAATGCTCAGGGGTTTCTCCTGGCTCTGCACTCAGGAATTACTCCTGGTGGTGCTTGGGGACCATATGGGATGCGGGGATAGAACCCGGGCCGACATGGGCCGGCCGTGTGCAAGGCAAACGCCCTACCTGCTGGGCTATCGGCCCCCTGAGAAGCTACTTATTCTTGGCTCTGCTTGGGGACCTCTTCTGGGACCTAAACACCCTACTGGTGGGGATCTATCCAAAGTGTATAAAATACTGTAATTGGGGATGGAGCAACAATTCAGCGGGTAGGGAACTTGCACTGGGCTGACGTGGGTTCTATTGCAGCCACCTCACATAGTTTCCTGAGCCCCACCAGTAGTGATCCCTGAGCACAGAGCGGAGAGTAAGCCCGGAGCACTGCTGTGTGTGGTCTCATCACATCCCCCAAATAATAATAAATAGTTGAAGAATCTGTTTTTTTTTTAATCTCTGTGTGGGAAGCAACCTACTTTTTTTTAAATTAAAACTTACTTTGGAAGGGGTCTTTGAAGAGACAGAGAGAGAGAGAGAGAGAGAGAGAGAGACGTGATTATCGCTCAAGACCATGTGTTCGAGAAAGAACACAGGCTTGAAGGATGAGCCAAATTGAAGAAGCTTAAACATTCTTCTGTGGGTGCAAACGATGGTGCAATCGCTCTGGAAAGCTGGATGAGGAGCTATTTTTCTTTTCTTCTTATTTTTTTTTTTTTTTTTGCTTTTTTGAGTCACACGGGCGATGCTCAGGGCTTACTCCTCTTTGCACTCAGGAATTACTCCTGGCGGGGCTCAGGGGACCATATGGGATGCCGGGATGCCGGGACAGAAGCTGGGTTAGCGGGGGTGCAAGTCAAACGCCCTCCCTGCTGTACTACGCTCTGGCCCCAATAAACTATTTTTATTATTTCCTTCCTTCCTTCCTTCCTTCCTTCCTTCCTTCCTTCCTTCCTTCCTTCCTTCCTTCCTTCCTTCCTTCCTTCCTTCCTTCCTTCCTTCCTTCCTTCCTTCCTTCCTTCCTTCCTTCCCTTCCCTCCCTCCCTCCCTCCCTCCCTCCCTCCCTCCCTCCCTCCCTCCCTCCCTCCCTCCCTCCCTCCCTCCCTCCTCCCTCCCTCCCTCCCTCCCTTCCTTCCTTCCTTCTTTCCTGCCTTCCTGCCTTCCTGCCTTCCTTCCTAGAAACCAGGGGCCAGGCAGTTGACCAAAGGGCTTTGCATGCGGGAGGGCTCTGTATAGTAGCAGTCACTGCACGGCCCCCCAAACACTGCTGGGGAGTGACCCCCAGACAAAAACGCAAACAAACACACGGAAAGGGGAGAAACAGCTGTGCTAACACCTTAGGAGCCAGGAGAACGCCTAGAGACCACGTGGCAGGACTGAGCTTGTGCTGGGCCGAGAGGCAGCAGTCTCTCTGCGGCACCCCGGGGATGCAAGCATCACCCATCAGGACAACGTGGCTCTTGGAGAGCGCGTGACCGAGGCCCCGCCCTTCTGCCCTTAGCTCCTTAGCCCCGGCTGGGAGGACTCTGCCAGGGTCAATGATTTCCCACTGGGCTCCAAAGAGCGTCTGGCCCCCATCCAGGGTCCGAGGCGCCGTATGTGGGCAGATGTTTCCAATGGCTTCTCGGGCCTGAGAAACGAGTGTTCATGGAAGCGTTCTGTGTCCGGCCCGTCTCTTGGGGCAATGCCGTTGACCTTCCACCTCACGGCCGTGTGCCCTTGCCATCACCAGCTCCGCTGATAGGCCTGGACGGACTCCAAAAACATTCCTTCATAATGATGACATCTCTGTCTCTCTCCAGCTCATCCCCCAAGCAGCTCTGAAGGCGCTTGGCAAGGGGAGGGAGAGGGCAGGCTGCGTCTCGGGGGCGGCCCTGCCAGGGCAGGCTGGGCGGTGTGTCCTCAGCTGAGCCCCGAGGTTGGGAGTGCGCATGGGCCGGCCTCAGATGCTGGAGCCACACCCAGTGGGGCCGCCGCGCTGCTCCCAGCCAGGGGCGCTGTGCTCGGGAGCGACCCCTGCTGGTGCATCGGTGTCAGGCGAACCGTGTTTGCCACTTGTGAGCCGTCTTATCTTTTGCACTACTTCTGACCCAGAGGCTATTTTTAATTTTTGCTTTGCTGTGTGTGTGTGTGGGGGGAAGGCACATCCAGCGATGTTTCAGGGGTTACTCATGGCTCTGTGGGCAAAAATTACTCCTGGCGGTGCTCAGGGATGGGATGCGGGGATGGAACCTGGGTTGACTGCATGCAAGGCAAACGCCCTTACCTGCTGTGCTATCACTCTAAAAGTAACTCCAAGGCTCTCTTTTATTCAGGTGAAATGTATTTGGGCCGGAGAGATAGTCCAGTAGGACGGGCCTTGCACGTGGCCGACCGGGTTCGATCCCAGCATCCCATATGGTCCCCGAGCACTGCCAGGAGTAATTCCTGAGTGCAGAGCCAGGAGTAACCCCTGAGCATTGCTGGCTGTGACCCAAAAAGCATATATATGCATATATGCATGCACATATATATTTAAAATATATGTTTATATTATATTTATATATTATATATGTTTATATATTATATAATATATCTTTATCTGTTATATATCTTTATATATAATATACACTTATATAATATATACTTATATATTATATAATATATAATATATAAAATATATAAAGCATATATACACATATGTATATATGTACATACATATATATTTGATTTGTAATATTGTGTAAATATAAGGTGTGCCAGATACACTAACTTGCTAGCTAAGATTGTGATACATTCCCATAAATTGTAAAAATTGCCATAAATTGTGATACATCGCCATAAATTGCAATACGTCGATATAATTGCCACCATAGCAATGCCCAGCCGCTCCTCACACAATGTCATTATCCCCCTTTTTTGATAGCTTTAGTAATTGAATTGTAGTCTTTTTTCCATTTTCCTTTCTTTTTTTTTGGAGGGGTTGGGATGCTCAGGGCTTTCTCCAAGTTCTGCTCTAGGGGAGCACTCCTGGAGTGATCCAGGGGACCTGCTGGGGAGGTCGGATTGAACCTGGGTCAACCTGGTACAAGAGGCTGATGCTTTACCCATTAAACTACTGCTCTGGACTACACCCAGCAGTGCTCAGGGCCTGCTCCTGGCTCTGCACTCAGGAGCTACTTCTGGCAGTGCTGGGGAGACGACCTGGGGTGTCAGGGATTGAACCTGGGTCTGCCACATGGAAGACAAATGCCCTCCCGCTTGTGTAGGGCACTATCTATCACTCTGGCCCATGGACACTTAAGTCCTTTTCTTCTTTTTTTTTTTATTTTGGGACTCTACTCAGTCCCAAGGGGTGCTCAAGCGTTTCTCCTGGCTCTGTGCTCAGGGATCACTCCTGGCAGGATTCAGGGGGGACCGTTTAGGACGTCAGGGACCAAAGAAGATGCCAGAATCCATATAGGAATCCCAGGTTGGCCACAAGCAAGGCAAGCACCTTACCTGCTCTACTTACCCTCAGCCCTTACTATTTTTAGAGATTTCCCCAGCTGTGTTCCAGGAGCCATCAATGTACACCTGGACTTGGGGGGTGAAGTTTGTGATGCAAAGGACGAAACCTTGTGACCTCAGGCATCTGCTTTACCCATATGAGTCCCCTTCTCAGCTCTCAAATCATCCTTCATAAATGATTTGAGCACAGGTGAGACAGTCACTAGAACCCAACAGCAACACTCGCTATGAGCAGGAACTTTCTCTGGTGGAAGAACAGTGCAGTGACCGTGAGCAGAACCGACCCAGTGGATGACCCAAGGCACTTAGGTGCTGATCAGTCACCCCAGTAACAGCCCCTGGGGCTCCCCTTTCTCCTCTTTCCCCACCAATTCCAAGTCCAAGGTAGGTTGCTTCAGGCACCCAGTGAACATGTTGTTCTGCGAAGCCAGAAAATCATCCCTTCCCTGGTCTTTCTTGCTCGGACACTCTCAAAGCAGGCAGGGGTTGGGGGACCCCCGCCTGTGCGGGTGGGTCGCTGTTTCCTGTGCATTTCTGTGGGCGCACTGTTCGCTGTTGAATCCTGCGGAAGGTAGCCTGCGTTTTCTCTCAACACCTCGCGTGGCTTTGTTCCAAGGCCCGCTTCCGATGACAGCTCAGCGCTGGGCTGTAAGGATCCAAGTTTCCCGTGTCCGGCAGCTCCGTTTGCCAAGGCTCACATGCCAAGCCGTTAGGCGCCGGGTTCTCAAAGACCACATGACTTTGCGGAGCTGCCTTACGCCCCGGGCCACTTTGGGGCATGCGTACCTAGGTGGGTTTCCATAAACCTGTCTCCCGATTTGGCTCCCTCGTAGGGTTTGTCCGGGAAGGCAGCTTTCCAGTAAAAACCCAAAGGTTTTGGATTTCCTTGATTTAACCATTTATACCCTCACCGTGGCCAACGCTCTCTCTGCCAACCTCTGATCCATCCCAACAATTGAGTGCCGGGAATGCTCATGGCAGTGGGGTGGAATTCTGAAATGATTCTGTTTCAAGGGTTCGCTCCCTACCACCACTCATGGCACCTACTTTGTGGGTTGTTGGGAGAATTAACGGAGACTTAAAATTAGTTGCACCTTTACTAAAATGCTGTTCAGTGTTCAACTGTTGTTTTGGTTTGGTGTGTGTGTGTGTGTGTGTGTGTGTGTGTGTGTGTGTGTGTGTACCTCCCTGGACCTATGGGTAGAATCCAACTTTATAAATAAAGACCTGCTCAAATCCCTTCCAGAATAACATTCTGGGAGGAAGGCAGGGCTCATGCAAAGAATACTAAGCTATGCAAACCCCTGATTCATTCGTGTGGGTTTGTGTGTGTGTATGTGTGTGGCTGCCTGGCGTTAGAATACAACAGTCCTTGCGGGGCGAGAGATTTATTTATCTTGCTTCCTATCACCGCTCCAGCATCGGGATTCGTTCTTGGCACACAGTAGACACGGGGCCAATATTGATTTAAATTGCAAGCCCCTGCCTCTTGGGCTCTGACTTTGGAGCAGGATGGGCGAGAGAATAAAGGGACTCAGGCAGAGCTGACACCTTAGTCCGCTCCATTTCTTTAAGGTGGTCCTGAGAAACGTGAGGGATGTCTGGAGTTCTTCCTCAACCCTCCCCAGGGGGCAGCGGCCAAGTGCACTTACCCCCCCCAACCACTGAGCAGTCTCATCCTATCGATTCCCACTGCTGTGGGGCCCTGACCGCTCGCCCCGCGCTGATCCTCTTCATCAGCCTTTTTGTGTTCACGGTGGCTTCACTGCAGATAAGTCTCCAAGGCAGAGAAACTCCTTCTGCCCACTGGCCTTTTCCCCATGCAAGGGTCTCAACACTTCGGTGCTCCCTGATGAGGACAGGGAGCTTGGAGAGGAAGAAGAGGGGTCGGGGAGCAGGGGAGTGTTGGCCTCGCCGCAGTGACCGGAGGTTGGCAGGAGAAGGAGCCTCGGGACCAGCCTGGAGCCACCCAGAGTGACTGGGCATGCGCGGTCAGTGCCCTTCCTGAGGGAGTCCAGCTCCTGACCCCACTGAAAATGAGAATCCCTTCCCCGGATCAGGCCTGGACCAGGAGAAGTCGGGATTGCTCCTGCATTGTTTCTTCCTCCAGACTCATCTCTTCCTGGACTAATCTGTGCCGAGGCAGGGAGAGCTGGGACTCGGGGGGCCCTGAGGGCTGAGATAGACGTTTAGGAGACGCTTGTGGAATCCAGGAGGTGCTGTGGGACGCAAACTTCCGGGCAGCTACATGGGCCACTGGGGGTCCGCGGTGCTGAGGTTGGAGCTGGGAGCCCCCTGAAGCAGCTGAGCAGGCATGAGGACCGATCCCTAAATTCTCACCCGAGGGGCCAGAGTGATAGTAACAGCGGGGAGGGCACTGACCTTGTACACAACCGATTCGAGTTTGATCCCCAACATTCCATATGGTCCCTTGAGCACTGTCAGGAGTAATTCCTGAGTGCAGAGCCAGCAGTAACCCCTGAGTGTTGCCAGATGGGACCCCAAAACAAAACAAACACAAACACAGCCCACCCTGAACCAAAACACCTCTTTTTTTTTTTTTTTTTTGAAGAAAGGGGTTTGGGCAATGTCTGTGTTGTTTGGGGCTTTCTTCTGGGTCTTTGCTCAGGAAACACTCCTGGCTGTACTCAGGGGATTAACGGTGTGCGGGGGATCGAATCTGGGTGGCTGCACGCAAGACTATAGTTCCAACCCAAGGCCCTTGACTTTCTCACTGATTTCTTTTTTTTCTTTTTGGGTCCCTTGGCGGTGCTTGGGGGACCATATGGGATGCCGGGAATCGAACCCGGGTTGGCCGCCTGCAAGGCAAACACCCTCCCACTGGACTATCACTCTGCCCCCTCACTGATCCTTGAACTGCTTCTAGTACCAAGGAGGGCAAGACCTTTTTATGGGGGTGGGGGCTCTCCATAGTCCTTACGCTTCTGTGACTTGCTGTTCTGAGTCATTGTTCTCAGCCTGGCTGGGGACAGGGAGGGCGGGTGGAGAACTTGGTTGTTTTTCAGTTGCGGGTGAGGGTCCATCCTGCAATGCTGGATGGACCAAAGTCCCCAGGGTGCACCAGAACCCTGGCACTAGACAGACCCCTCAGCTCTGCCCTGTGGCCCCCAAGACTCCCGGAGCTGTAGTCAAGTCGTGCACAGCTCTGTCTGCAAATGTTCTCTTTGCAAAGGGATGTCTGAGCAATTCCCCTTTCAGAGACACCTGAATGATGATGCGAGAGGAGAGTGCGGAGGCGTCTGTTGGACAAGTCTCTGCTCTGAGGATGTTCCCCGTGGGTACTTGTAATTTTACTTAAATTTTTAAAACATTTTGCATTTTGGAGTTACACCCAGCCATGTTCACGGGCTCCTCCTGGCTCTACACTCAGGGAATCACTCCTAGTGGTTCTTGGGGGACCCTATGGGATGTTGGGGATCGAACCCAGGTCAGCCGTGTGCAAGGCAAACGCCCTCCCTGCTGTACTATCACTCTGGCCCCATTTTTTTGCTTATTTAACTAGGAGAAAAGCAAATATTTTGAGAAAAGCACAATTAGAGTCTAGATCGGCTCTGAAGGAACATCACGAGGCCTTTGTCCTGGGCCCCAAAGAGAAACAGAGAAGAAGAGAAGAGGGGCAGGAAATACTCCAGCTCCCTCTTCCCAGGAGCGGGGTCACCTTTCTGCCCCCTCAGAGTCTCTGTGGGGGGTGCAGTGGGGACAGCAGGCCAGAGAGTGGGCGACAGGCCAGCCGGACCAGCTGGGAACAGCACTTTCTTTTTTGCTGGGGTCGGATCCACACCCTCCATGCATAAAACGGGTCTTTATTTGTATTATTATTACAGCTCAGGGTCCAGCATGGGCCATAAACGGATTTAAGAGGCTGCCAGAGTGTAGAATTTAATCTAGTTGGCATCTTTAAACACCGGGATGGCAGAATTCTAGCCTCTCTCCCCCACCTCCCGTCTCTCTGGCCCCCCAAAATCCTCCTGGCCCAGGTTTCCGGTGGGGGCCGCTCTCTGGGGGCAGGGAAGGGCAGAGTCAAGGAGGCCAGCGAGGGCGTCTGCCGTCCAGGAGAAGAGGACACTGGGCAGAGGACCAATGGGGACGCTGGGAGATGCACAGAGCTTCCTAGATAAGCCCGTTTTATCAGACTATAAAAATACCACTTTCACTATCTGTTCGCCCCTTCTCCCGGCTCCTGGGAGCCGATGGAAGAGAGGCCAGCGGGGCCCAGAGAGGACAGGGAGGAACAGGAGGAGGCGGGGGCCCTGTGTGTGTGGGGGGGAGTGGGAGCCGCTTACAGAAGCCTGGAGCTTGTGCCTGCGTAAGGGCCACCTCACCCACGTCTGCTTATTTCAGCACCAGGAGCAGGAACCAGCACCACACTCTCAGCCCATCTCTGGGCCCTGGGCCCTCTCTGTTGATGAGCCCACGCACACCCGGCAACGCCCAGGGATCACTCTTGGCGGTGCTCCCTGCATAAGGGATGCAGGGCCCATATGTGATGCTGGGGATGGAGCCAGGGTCATCTGCCTGCAAGGCAAAGCCCTTAACTCCTGTCCTATTTCTCTGGATGCTGAATATATGGGTTTTAGCTAGTAAATAAATACACAGACCACAGAGAGTGTAGTGTGTGCTGTGCCGGCTTAGATGGCCGGAGCTGGGTCCGTAGAGCTTCCAGTCCCAGGTAGGAAAAGAAAAGCAGCTGCTTGTGGCCACAGTGAGGTGAGTGGCCAGCAGGAAGCTGGGAGCAGCATCAAGGGTGCTACGAAGGGAGACCTAAGGTGGGCATTCAGAGAAGAGGGACAGAGAGGGAGGTAGAGGCAGAGAGGGGACCAGGGAGAAGGTGGAAGGGCAGGAAGGGGTCAGCTTGTACCATATTCTTGTGACTTGGAAGCAACCAGGAGGGTGAATGGCACTTCCTGTCTGGCCAGCGTGAGGCCTTGAGTTCGATCCCACGTGGCCAGCGTGAGGCCTTGAGTTCGATCCCACCTGGCCAGCGTGAGGACTTGAGTTCAATCCCACCTGGCCAGCGTGAGGTCTTGAGTTTGATCCCAGGTGCCCTCACAGGCGCTGAGCTGCTGCAGCAAAGAGCGCTCCAGAAGGGAGGGGTGAGAGGCTGCCCATACTTGCAAGCTGCCCCATGATGGGCTGTGGACAGGGACAGTGAGACCCGGTGGACCCTTGGCCTTGGTGTCAGGAACTCAGGCATGCTGGGGACCAGACGGGGCCAGCAGATGAGGTGGGAGGGGTCTGGCTGCAGGAGGCCCCTCCTGTCCTGAAATACTCTGGTGCTCGGGTTGGAACCTGCCTGTGCTCTCTGCAGCTCAGACCTCCCTAGTCCCCCACCCCTGAGCAGCGGGGCCGGTGCTGCGGGACGCTAGAGATAAAGGCATGTGTGGAAATGCTGAGCTTCAGGGTGGGTATTTGGGGGACACTGGGTGCCCCCAGCCCCGCCTCCTTCAGGATTTATCCCACGTGGCGCTGCCACCTACAGTGGCCCTGCAGTCTTCATCCTGTGGGGACCAGCTCCACCAGGCGGAGGCCCTAGGTCTGGACTTGGGGACCCGTTCGAGGCTGCCTGGGGGCCATGGGCTTGGGGCGCCCTTCCAGGAAGCAGACACAGCTACGTTTAGGGGGTGAGTTCTCCATCCTGGACTGGGGACACAGGCACCTGGTTGCACTGGCCAGATGGGCTGTGACGGCAGCTCCCTGCCTGCCTCCTGGGCTCTGCTGAGTGGCCACCATGTCCAGCACATTTCCAACCTGCTGAGGGCTAACCCCCTCCACACACACAGTCATTGCGCCGGGATGGCTCCGAGGCACCCCCCCACACACACACACACACAGTCACTGCGCCTGGGATGGCTCGGAGGCATCCTTTCGGTCCCCTGTCCCCTCTGCTCTCAGGCACCTTTTGCCCAGTTCCCAGGAAGTGACTGGAATGTGCTTCCAAATATAGCAGCATCGGCCCTGCTGCCCGGACACGGCCCCCGGCCTCCGGTGGGTGATCAGCCCCGGCTCCGTTCCCAGAGGCCCGGCTGCAGTGTGCTCCGAGGCGCTGGGGAAGGCGACTGTCACTGAGCTGCCTAAAGAAACAGGGTCCGCAGAGCACCGGGGAGGAGCCCCGACTCCAGTGAGCTCTGGGGGTTTGGGTCATGCCTCGCCTGCAGGAGAATCCTGCCACACACACACACACACACACACACACTTGCACATGCTCACACACACACTCGCAGGCATGTATATATACGTAGAGACATACACATGCCCGCACAGACATACATGTAAACAGACACAGGCACACAGACACTGACAGTCACACACAGGCCCACAGATACACACGATTCACAGACACAGACACACATGTGTGTAGACACAATCACAGACAGACTTACAGACACACACACTCAGACACACTCAGACACACATAGGACTGACCATGAGACACAGACCCAGGTACCCCCTGGGACACCCCGGTCCACACTGGCTCTCAGGTGTGTCCCTGAGGGATCCACAAAAGGACAAATGTACACATACACAAGCGCAGTGTCAGTCTCCCCAGCCCCTCCCCAGAGGACACCTGGGGCTCGTCTCTGCGCAGGGAGAAGGGGCTCTGAGCATGGGCCCCTGGTCCCCTGCACTGCGTTCAGTGGCAAATGTCGCTGTCTCCATCCTGAAGTGAGCAGGACAAGGGGTATCGGAGTCTGCACCCGGGAGAGGGAGGGGCGCCCAGCAGAGTCCCTGATGCCTGCCCACAGCCGTGAGCAAGCACCCGGGCAACCCCCACCCGCTGCGTGTCAGGTCTGCAGGTGCCTAGCGGAGGCCAAGTGCGCTTGTCTCCTGCAGAGGCTGAGACACAGCCAGGCGGGCCCCTCTGTCAGCCACAGGCTCCCTTCAGAGAGCAGAGCCTGGGCCGCTAGTCCTCCCTGCCCCGGGACCCTTTTGCAGGGGAAACGTGCTTTAGTTGTGACTCACACGGGCCGGGCCGGCTTGGGGAACAAGCAGGACTCGGGCTTGGGGAGAAGGGGGTCTCTGTCCAACACATTCCCACTGCCCACAGGACCTGCCACAGGCCCTCAGGTTCCTCCGGGGCCCAGGGAGGGGACAGGGAGAGACGCAGGAGCAGCATGTATCAGCTTCACCCCAAGACTCCAGAGACTCGGAGTGGCTGCCTTCATTTTTTAAAAATCATTTTATTAATATTATTAAAGCACCATACTTTACAAAATTATTCACGGTTGTGTTTGAGATACACAATGTTCCAACACCAGGTCCACCCCAAGCGGTCACTTCCCCCACCCCCGGGTGCCCCCACTCCAGCCCCAGCCCCCCAACCTGCCCCCTTGATAAGCACGTTAAGTTTGGCTGTTGAAGTCAAATGCCCTGTTCTCGTAGTTGCAAATGGCGCCGTCCCATCCTGAAGCTCTGTGGCCTGACGGTGAGCTTCCACCCCCTCCATAGCACCAACCCCCTGGGCACCAACCCCTGAAGTCCTTGGTCCTGATCTCTCCCCCCGCCCATTCTTCCCCCTCTCGATTTCCTTCTGTCCTTCCTGTCTGAGGTCAAGGGTCTGGGCATCCATCCTCCCCTCTTCATTGCATTTCCTCATCCAGTTAGTCTACACAGCACATAAGTGAGAGATATCTTGTTTTTTTTTTTTTTCATTTTGGGTCACACCGGCAATGCTCAGGGGTTACTACTCCTGATGGTGCTCAGGAGACCATATGGGATGCCGGGCATTGAACCCAGGTCTGCCACATACCAGGGAAATGCCCTCCCCTGCTGTGCTCTCGCTCCGCCACCTGTGTTCTGGTTTGTTTCACTCAATATGGCATCTTCCCATTTCACCCACATTACAGTGAATTGCCTGATTCTGTCATTCATTAGAGCTGCATAATATTCCATTGTGTGGAATACTCATCCACTCATGGCCTATTGGAGACCTAGGCTGAACACATATCTTGGCTATTGTACTAAGCGCCACCTTGAATGACTATCCCTCCCCTTCTACACTCTGACCCGGATGCTTTGAAAGGGCCCTTAGCTCAGAGCTCCCGCCCCTTTGCGTGCCAGTCCTGCACCATTCACTCAAGGCCCCAGCCCTGATGCCAGACCACGCCCCTCTCTTAAAGCCACTGGCCCACGGGCTCTGCCCCTTCACAAGACCCCACCACGTCAGGCAGTTTTCTCACCACCAACCTACCTGTCTCTGGACTAGAGGTTCCCAGAGGCAGAATCATACCCCCAGGGGGCTCTGCTAAAATGCGGGATGCAGGGGGTTACCCACCTTCTTATGGAGCTCTCAGGCTTGGGCCTGAGAAACCCAGTAACAGCTCCCAGCTTGTACCAGTAACACAGTCTGGGAGGCTGGCGAGAAAGCAGGAGTCAGGTGGGGCCCTGAGGCTGGGGAGGCCTCTGGAGAGTTTGCAAGGCCCCAGGCCCTGAGGACATCAGCCTCCCCTCACCACCAGGAGCAGAGGAAGAAGAGCTAAAGTGATTTGGGGTCTCAGGCTGGTGGGGCTGAGGCCTCACTCCTGGCTGTTAAAGGTATGCCCCTATGGGGTGTCAGGGATCAAACCCTGGTTGGCTGCAGGCAGGGACGGTGCCCTCCCCACTCTACTATCTCCCCTGCTCCAGGTTTCCCTTTTTGGCCCACACAGAGAGGGGGTACCTGGCCGACAGTGAAAGAAGGAGATGGCTAAAGGATTTGCTCCTTTGCCAGGGTCTTGAAGGTGCCAGAGCACCTCTCTTCAACCAGCCACTGCCTTGTTCTGGTACCTTCCATTCTGCCAAGCTGGGAGGCCGTGAGAGATGGAAGATGGATCAAAGGTCCCTTCTCTACTCCGCAGCCTCTGGAGCAGACAAGCCCAAAGAAAGGGTCCTGGGGCCGGAGCGCTAGCCCAGCAGGTAGGGCGTTTGCCTTGCACATGGCCGGCCCATGCCGGCCCGGGTTCGATCAGCGGCATCCCATATGGTCCCCCGAGCACCGCCAGGAGTAATTCCTGAGTGCAGAGCCAGGAGAAACCCCTGAGCATTGCCGGGTGTGACCCAAAAAGCAAAAAAAAAAAAAGGTCCTTTCCATTCTCCAAGCTCGAAAGAAAGCAATGCACTCCCAAGCTTCTAACGCTGATATTAGACCTTCCATCAGCAAAGGAGCAAATTAATTCTTTCCTACAGGTTCTCCTCCTAATTCCTAGCCCAGGTTTGCCTCCTTCTATCCAGAGGGGACCCAGGATAGCAAATAGCTGGGGTGAGGGGCGACATCAGAGAAGTTTGGGGTCTCTATTTTCTAGCCACTCCCTCCCTGCAAGGTCTGTGTTATGCCGTCAAAGCAAAGCTTTAGCTCAAGACCCCAAATTACAGGGCAGAGAAGCCAGGACTTTTCTCCTCTGATGACTTTGATGGGGAGGGGTGTAGTTTTTCAATTCCTGTGATATGTGGATTCCCACCAAGAGCCTTGGAAAGCCCAGAGCAAGTATGTGAGTCCTTCCAGAGAAGCAGCGGAAAGTGCTAAAGTGCCGCCTTAGGAGGGGCTGCCCATGGTTGGGAGCCGTGAATGGGGACTCCGGGTCGCAGGGAAGCCCACCCCTGCACTGCCACCACCAGAAACTAGGGAAGGGAATTTTTCCTCGCCAGCACCCTTTAGCTGCACCTAAAAGTCTTTGGGAAGTGCTTGCAGGGAGACAGAGTTTCAGGGGCTTGACTTGCATCTGAGGGGCTGCCCACCCTTCCCCGTCACAGCCTCAGCCCCCACCCCCCAGGAGCACAGAACAGGCTCCCTAGCAATGCTCCTAGCTGTGAAAAATGAGAGGTCTCGGCCAAGCAATCATTTCGTGATGGGATTCTTCCAGTTTGGGGTTTGGCCCGTCCTCACCACCCGCACCCCCTCTCGCCTCCCTTCACCTCCTCAAGGTCATTACTACAGTTTTCACTTGCAGCTCACCAGGGGTGGTCATCGCCTCCACCCACTTCCGGCCTTCCCTCCTCCAGCGCTCACTCCCCACTACAGCCCAGGGCGTCATCCTAGGCCAGGGGCAGGAGCTTTCCACAATGGCAGGATAGAGGATGCTGCACGTGCAGCAGAGACCGGAAGCCCTGCAGGTGATTCCTGCCTGGGTGAAGCAGCTTTTTGGAGCATCATTCTAGGGAGACTTGAGTCGGAAAACCCAGACAGACATCTGGGAAAACCCAGGCCAGACAACTCACTGGCCTGGCTCCTGGGGGAAGATGTTTGCATGCATTTGGGACCTAATAATCCAGCATGCTTAAAAGATGGCCTTAACTCCCACCGCTGCCCGTCTTCCCCTTTGTTTCCGAGTTCTGACTCTGCTGCGCAGACCGAGAGGAACCAAGCTCTCTCCCCCACCTCCCTGGGAAAAGAAAAAAAAAAAGCACATTCTAAAACTTGGGATTGAATTCTCTCCAGAGGGGCTGCCTGGCTCCCAAGGAGGCCGAGACTGGCTGGGATGAGGCCGGCGGGCAGCCAGCTCTGGGGGGCCAAGCTGCGTCTCTGGTTTTGAATCCGGCTCTTTGAGCAAGCTTAACACGTGTGGATTTAATTTCCCTTTCTTTCTGCTTTCTTTTCTCCACCCGCCCCCCCCCCCTCCTTGGGAGAGAACAAGAAAAATAGTCGGCCGTGTCGACAGCAGGACACTGTTCCCTCTGCCAAAGAAAATTTGTCTTTCCAGCGTCCCGGAGAGAGTCGCGGGCTCCCAGCTTCTCCACGGCCACTTCCAGTTGGGAGTGAGGGTCTCCAGACAGGGTCCCCTGCCTGCACCCAGACCCCTAGTCTGCATAGTCTGAACCCTAGAATTTGTTCTATTTACACACACACACACACACACACACACACCTTTCAGGGGACGGGGGACTAGCTGACCACGCAAAGCAGAATGAAGCCACAAGACTTTCTCTGCAGGTGCCCCGAGGAGTTTAGATCTAATTCAATTTTCAGCCGGCTCCACGCAGCAGCCTCGGGATGGGAGGCCGGAATGATACTGTCTCCATCCAGCTTCTCTTAGCTCCCCAAAGCAGAGTGGCAGGAACTTTGCGTTCAGACCTGTCCAGACCCCTTCCCCGCCGCCCCACACATCCTCTGCACTTCTCTAAAAGTCTGTGATCCACTGTGACCCACTCCCGAATCTCTTCAGCTCCTCCACGGAGGAGCCATGATGGTGAGACACCGTCCAGGGGGCCACCTCCCTGGCCCAGGGTACACGCACAAATAAGAAGTAAATTAAGTAGCAACCTTGCTGTTTGGTGGCAGTGCTAAAGGTGACTATTTGGATATTAAAATAGGAATAATAACCAATGCTTTCCCCCCACTTACTTCCGGTCAAGGGAGGCGGGGAAGGGAAACCGAATCAAACATTGGGAAGGATGATAGTGGAAAAATTCTCAGCGCCAGACTGGAAGCAGCCACGAGGGAAAGTTGACCCCCTGAGAAATAGGAGAATTTCCCACCCTCCGTCTGACCCTCGCGCTTGCTAAATGAGTTGGTCAAATTATACGCTGCCCCCCCTCTCCATCTACTGTTGCTCTAATTCTCAGTAATTTTCTACTGCTCTTGCCCTTGTCTCTACATTCCCCTTCAGTAGAGTCCGGGAAGAGGGGTAGGGGAACAGGAGGGAGAAGTGAGAAGTGGCGGTTTTCTGCTGGTGTGGGCTGTGCGGGTGACCCTGAAAACATCCGAAAACAAAAGCGAAGACTAGGAAGAGATGGACCCCCCGGAGGCCGCTCGCATTTGTTTTGGGCTATTGTAACTCCTTCAGGCGCGACCGCTCTCTCCTTTAAGACTAGGGTTTGGTGTTCCTGTTGCACCTGGAAAGTCCTGTCGGGAGGGATCCAGCTGGAGGCGGGCCGGGAGTCCCGGTTCTCCGGAGAAGCGACGCAAGGATGCGGGGAAAGGGCAAAGCCTCAAATCCAGAGGAGCTCTGAACTCCGAGCCGCCCGGAGGCCTCCGGAGCGCCTGGGCCGGCAGGTTGGGGAAGCAGGGCCGGTGGGATACTTTGTCAGCCGGCCGGGCGCTCGCAGGGCCCACGCCGGGGATGCGCGCGTTGGGAGCCGGGCGGAGAAGCGCTCCTTGGGGCATCTCGGCGCTTCGCCTTCTCTCCAGCTCCGGCGGGGAGCGGGTCTCGCCTCCTGGCACACCACGGTGCAGGGGCGAACGTGGACCTGGTCTCCAACGTGTGTACGAAAGAGTTCGGGTGCGCTCTCGGTCTCGGGGCGGGAATGCTGCCCACCCTGCCCTTCCGCGGCTTCGGATTTGGGGAAAGCGCGTTATTAGTAATTGGGGGAGCGAAGGCAGAGCTCTGCGGACTTCCGCGGCGCTGCCGACCGCGCGCTGGCCCGCGGGCGCCGGGACCCCCTGTCCGCTCTCCCCGGCGGCCCGACCCGGAATTCCGCGGGCGGCGCGGCCCAACTTCCCGCGGCCACTGCAGCCTGGACCGCCCGGGGCCCCGCGCCAGGCCGGGCTCCAGAAGACCCTGTGCCGGCAAAACCCCGGGATCGAACCCCGATCGAGGATAGGTCTGTTGGTTTCCCCGGGGCCCGAGGGGGGCGCGACTCACCGCTGCAGAGCAAGGCCCGGCGTCGGCCCTTGCAGGGCCGGGCTGGGACAGGCCTCACTCTCCTCCCCACGGCGTCTACGCAGCGCGTTTCCAGACCCGGGGTAGCGCGTTCCCAGCAGTGCGCTCCAAATTGGCGCGCAGCCGCCGCGGGGGCGGCTTTAGCGGACGCTGCGCTCACGGAGGAGGCGACTAGAAATAATCATCACCGTTATTAATTGCAAAAACAAAGCCGAGAGCTTGTTCCTGCCCGGCCCCGGCGCTGCAGCGACCTCTCGGCAGAGGAAACCGCCCCTCCCCAAGGCCACCCCGCCCCGGCTGAGGCTCGCTGGGACGGGCCGCAACCCCGCACCCAGCTTCCCTGGCGACCGACATAAGCACCTTTTCTGGGCGAGGGGCCTGGCGGACGCCTTTCTCCAAAGCGATGTGTCTTTCTTAATCCCTACATCCCCCACCCCAGGCCCCCAGCCCTGTGATCACCAAGTGACTCCACGCGGAGCTGCAGTGGGTACCAAGTTATCTCCACTCTTGATCAGCCAGGGCGCCTCGGCGGTTACTTCTCTAGGGAGCCCTTGATTGAGGGTGGAGAGGGGCTTGATGGTGATAGTGGCGAATATTTTTAATAATAATAATAATAATAATAATAACAACAACAATAATAACAATAATAATAAGACCCTCTGGCCTCTTGCGAGAGCTCTAATTCCCCCTCTTCGCCCCCCCCCCGCCCCCCCAACCCCGTCTGGACTTCTTTGGGATCACGGCCTGTGGTGGGCCGCCACCTCCTGGAGTCCTGGAGCCCCCTCCCCCCCCGCAGGAAGAAAATCGATCTGGCTCTGTTTGTGTCTAATGCTCTCCACCCCCATTCCACCACCCCCCACCCTCAGAGCGCCGGGTTTGTTTATTTCTTTATTTATTCCCGAGGCCGAGGCGTCTGGGCCTTGGGGCCAGCGCAGAGCCGGTCTGAGGAGCAAGGACGCAGCGAAATCCACCGTCCGCGCTGGCCCCCAGTCGGGCGTGACAGCGCGCGGGCCGGCTGCGTGACTGCTGACGTCTCTACGCCCCATAGGTGCAGCGGCTGGTGAGATAGTCCGCATCGCCCCGGTTGCCTCTTTATTTTATTGGGGTATGCCTGGTAATAAACAGTAATATTTAATTTGTGGGAGCCGGCAACCCAAGTTCGTGCTGGGAGGTGCGGACTTGGCAGACGCTGGAAGAAGGCTTGACCTTTAAGGGGGTTCTCTTTGAGTTTTTTGGGGGGTCTCTTACAAAGCTTCACCAGACCGCCTCTCAGGCAAGACCACCACTCGGGGCTGTTGCCGTGGAAAGAAGTGGGAGTTTTTGGAGGTGAGTGTGGTCCTGGAGGGCTAATCTGGGGAAGAGGGCTGTGAATTTCGGGGCAACCCAACAGCTCATGGGTGCTTCCCGCCCCAGCTCGCCCTGCTGAGTGCCGCTATCCTCTTACAGTTTTCAGTCTCAAAAAGAACGATGCCTTTGCTGGCCTTTTCAGAAGAATCACCTGGCCAGAGGTGCTCATTGCTCAGAGCTGTTTCAAAACCCCAGCTCTGCTCTGTGATGACTCCTGCCACCAGGGCTCCACCAAGCCAGGGAAGCTGATGGGGCAGTTCCTGGGGCTGGACGTGGGGCCGGGTGTTAGTCATCTCGATTCTCGCTCTCCAAAGGGGCCTTGGGATGATTGCCGGCAATTTGTCGCACCCGCAAATCTCCGCGTATTAAGGGATTGGAGAGGTCTTGAAGGATTTTCCCCAAAGCCTTTGGCCAACGACATGGTAGATTCCAGCTCACCCTGAAGCCTCACCAGAAGCCACTGCTGGTTTCCCATCCTTGCCCCCTGGGGTGCTTTTGCCCCTTCCGAGCCAGCCCAAAGCCCTCGGAGCTGACATTTTAGAAGGGTGAAGGTGTTTTCGAAAATAAACAAACTGCCTGTGTGCATGTGAGAGTGTTTGCAAACAACTTCGGAAGGTGCCAGAGCACTGGGGCCAAAGTTCCGTGAGCTTTCTCCCTGGTGGTCTGCTCTGTGGGGGACGGTGAACTGGGAAACTTTGCAACACGACCGACCGGGCCTGGCCTGGGAGGTTTGGTTCCAGTGGCCAGGCGGGGGGGGGGGGGATGCTTCAGGGCAGATGCTGAAGCGGTGGTTGCTCCTCTCTCCTCGTTGGCAGCGTCCTTCGCTTTCCTTTACCTTCCCTGGTTCTTGTCTGCACGCCTGAACCCCCGTCAAAGCACAGGGTGATGGGGTATGGGAGATGGGGGCACCCAACTGGACGTGGGCCCTGACAGTCACTGCAGCCGCCAGGACTTGGGGCTTCCGTCTGCGTGGGCTCAGGCTAAGACCTAGGGACTGTGTTTACGCTCCACCTCTTCAACTCAACCCTCAGAATAATGCAATTGGGAGCTGAGGGAGGACAGGGAGCTTAGCAGGGCAGAGGGGAAACCCCCAGGCAGCCCCCCCATCATTGACTGTTTGATTATTTTAATAAAAAAGGGCACTGCCTCATTCCCCCCCAGCCCTGGAGGTCTACCGCACTGGGCCTGGGGGTGAGGGGGTCAAGGGCTATTTCTTGGCATCTTTGATCTGGGAGGGGGCATTCCATGCGTCTTCTTCACCCCGGAGTCGCTAAGAGTCGGGGTGATGAGTGGGGAGGAGGAAGGATGTAACAGGGTGGCTGGTGGCGCAGGCTGGGCCAGGCGAGGTCAGGCCGCGCTGGGCTCGGGGTCAGCGCTGGGGGGAGAGCAGGCGGGCGCGTGCACGCGCGCCCTCTCAGACGCTGTCCTCGGAGGAGCCGGCCACAGGGAGCTCACGGCCCGGCAGACGCGGAGCCCGGTTTGCGAAGATTTGTGCTGGATTTCTTGCAGCCACCAAACCGCCGCCGCCGAGCTCTGAGCAGCAGAGATGGATGGAGGTGGGGAAGGGGTGGGGAGGTGGGGGTGAGCCTTGGGAGCTGGGTTGGAGAGTCCTGTGGTGATTTGAGTGCTTGGGAAATCTAATGGAAAAGGTGGTTGGGGGGAGGGAGTGGGAAGAGAGAGAGGAGAGAGAAAGAGAGAGAGAAGAGGGGGGAGAGAGAGGGAGGGAGGGAGGAGGGCGGGAGGGAGAGGGAGACAGGCAGGCGGTGGAACGGAGGGAGCAAGTTGGAGAGCCGATTTCTGTACTTTGTAAGCATCTAGCAGCCCTGCGTCAGAGAGAGAGAGAGAGAGAGAGAGAGAGAGAGAGAGAGAGAGAGAGAGACTCTTATCTCCCACTCTGGAACTCCTAAAGGAGGCAGTCGGAAGGGACTTCTCCCTCCCCACCATCTCCTCCGCTTTCCCGGTTTTCTCCTCCCAGGGGTGCCCGGGAGGAGACGGGAGTAGAGATTTGATTGAGGGTGGGGATCGGCGGGGTTGCCGTTCTGCGTCCTCTGGAGCCCTGCTGGCGCCTGGCAATTCGGAAGTGGAAGCCTCCCGGCACGGCAGCGAGCGGAGGAGGAGGCCAGCGTGCCAGTGTGGGCTGTCCAGGAGAGGGTCGGTCGGTGACTGCTGCTTTGTAGACAGAAGTAGGCGCGACTGTGAGCAAGCCGACCCGGCAGAAAGCCCGGAGCCACCATGCCGGCGCCCCCGCCTCGCCGCAGGCTTCCCCTGCTAGGAACCTTCGGGTGGGACGTGGTGGATGCACCGCGTTCCCGAGCGAGGTAACGGTTCCAGAAGAAGCGCGCGAGGCGCGGGAGGGAGCCCGGCCGAGCCGGCTCCGGGAGGCGCGCAGGCGGGCTTGCAGCCGGGCTTGCAGCCGGGTTTGCAGCCGGGTTTGCAGCCGGGCCTGGGACTCCGCAGCGGCCGCGCTTGCTCCGCGGAGCTCCCGCGCGCCCGGAGCCCAGGAGGCGGCTGCAGCGGAGGCTGGAGCGGCGGCTTCGGCAGCGGCTGAAGTTTGCGGGACGCGCGGCCTGGTTCTGTCAAAGCGCATTCTTGTTTGGGTCACGCTAGCCATCTGCTCCGCGGGACCCTGGCGAGGTGGCCGGGTGGGCTTGTCCCTGTGGTGGGTTGGTGAATGGGAGTGCACGTGGGGGGACGCCAGCCCCTCTTTCTTTTGTTGTGAGCAGACTTGGGGGTTCCCTAAACCCCAAGGGCGCGGTAAGGAGCTCTATCCCGGCTGGTTTTGTTGTCTGGGTCACTGCAGACCAGAACCAATGGGCCTTTTGCCTAAGCCACTGCTAAGATTTGGGGGTTGGAGGCTACTTCAGCACCCCCTTGGTTGTGCTCTCCCGGGTTTGAAGCAGGACGTCTCTGCTCCGGAACGCTGGAGCTATTGGAAGGAGATCAGAGCCGGATGCAGGCGCATGGGAGCTCCAAGGCTTTTGCAGAAGTTTTTTGGCCCTTTCCAGTCTCCAGCCAGCGCCCACCGGCATTTCTGCACAGCGGCAGGGGATGGAGGCAGCCGCTTCCATGCCCGGAGCTCAAGATCAAGCAGTCCCAGAGCTGGGCCTGCAGTTCTGGGGAAGCCAGGGCCAGCCTCAACTCCGGGAAGCTCCCCATCGGCCTGCCCGAGCACCCAATGCTGCTCCGGGAGCGTAGATGAGAGACCGGACCGGGTGCGGGTGGCTGCCCAGGGCCGCACTTCCCTCGGGGACGGGGGCTCGGCTGTTCTCTCGCCCAGAGACCGAGACTGCTGGGCTGCTTCTTATTTCGAAAGTTGTAAGGGGTTGCGGGGTGCATGCTTGGGGAAGAGGAGGCCTTTGGAGTCTTGCAGGACTTTTCCTGGGAAGGCTGGAACTGATAAAAAGTGAAACGTGACTTGTGCGCTGCGGCCTGTCCCGGCCAGCGTTTGCAGGAGGCGGGATCTGCTGGCTCAGGATTGTAGCGCTCCGGCCCCCGCCTGCCCTGACAAGAGCTCCCATCACCTCCCGAAAGTCCAGGAAGGAAAAAAACAATTCCCCAAAGGACTCTAATGGTGTTAATTTTTTTTTCTTGGTTGTTGTTTGTTTTGTTTTGTTTTGGGGTTGTACCCAGTGGCTTCCAAAAAATACCCCCCGCCTTATCTTTATTGGCTCTTCCAGACAAATTTGACGGGCAGCTCGCTTATCGCGGGGCCTGCGCAGGGAGGTGCAGAGCCTCCCCAGGCTGAAGCAGCCTTTCCCAGGAGGTGGCCTGTGGTCACCACAGGACAGTAACGCTGACCCTCAGGTCTTTCCGAGGCTGCCTTGGGCCAGGATCGGAGGTGCTGGGAGCTGCCAATGGCAGGTCCAACTGCTTCCTCTGATCCATAGAACTGAGCTTGCCATGTTCTCTTTGTAATCCTCCCCCTTCCTCCTCAGAGCAGGACCGCAGGCAGGCTCCGGGCCCCAGGCGGACATGGCTGACGCAGAGGAGGGTTTTGGTTTGGCCCACACACCCCTGGACCCCGACTCCAAGGATCTGTCAGGTGACTCAAAGCCTGAGGGAGCACTGGGGGCCCCCAGCAAGTCTCCTTCCTCCCGCAGGCGGCCTTCACCCAGCAGGTAAGAGTCCTCCAAGGAATCCAAGGAAGCGGTGGGGGGCGCGTGGGGTGCCCTCGCCCGCAGACTTGCTTCCTTTCACGCCCACTCACCCCTTCCCGCTCAGCCGTGCCTCTGACTTCCCTCTGTCCACCACTGGGCTTCAGACAATGGTTTCTCTCTGTGTGTGTGTCTCTCTCTGTCTCTCCCTCTCTCCCTCTCTCCATGCCTCTCTCCCTCTCTCTCCCTCTATAACCCCCCCCTCTCCTTAATGATTCGACTCACGGGGGGCTAACTCAGAAGGCTCCAGATCATTCCATAGCACTCGGCTCTGGGCGCCTCATTAAGAGCCGGGTCAGCGGCCGCTTCTGGTCAGCATGAACGATGGCTTGACCCCTCTTCAGATCTTTCTCAGCCTGCGTCTCCTCCCCCTTCTCTGCACTCTCCGGGGCACGGGCCAGGGCAGCGGCCGGCGGGCAGCAGGCAGGGCTGTGGCCCAAGAGTCCCAGAGCAGAGCCGAGCTCGCCTGGCTGGAGGCAGGGCTGGGGCAGAGCGGGGGCGTCCCTGCAAGGCTCTGGGCAGTCCTGGGTGACTCAGAATAGGACCCTAGAGGCTTCCCAGCTGATGAGGCGTTCAGGAAGAACACTGGGGTTTAGCTCAATCTCCTCTTGGGGCAGAAGACTTCTTCTACATAGCGCCTGGCTTTTTAACGGGGGTCTTCTTCCTCCAGCGCCCCTTGGTCCTAAGAAAATTTGTGTTTGACTGTGGAGAAGCAGAGAACTGTGCGCACACAGTTTTGTAAACTTCAGGTTTTAAAAAAATATAAATATATATGTAAAGACAAAAATTGAACAGTTACAAATGTGACAATATGAAGACTTTGTGTGTAATTTTTTTGGGGGCCTTTGGTTTTGTCAAATGACTTTTATTGGGGAGCAGAAAGGTCCAGCTGCTTTGGCAGTGCCCAGATTCAAGGAAGGCTGGGGTGAGCCGGAAAGAGAGGAACGAGGAGAATCCGCTTTTATTCCGATAAGAATAAGACAAATCTGGGTGGGTTTTTTTCTGAACATTATACAAAGTCAACTTTTTTGCAGTGTGAAATTCCCCGAGGCTTGTGTTGCATGAGAGAGAGCGCGAGAGCGAGAGAGAGAGAGAGAGAGAGAGAGAGAGAGAGAGAGAGAGAGAGAGAGCGCACACAGGGTTCATCTCTGAGCGAGAGCGAGAGCAAGAGAGAAAGAGAGAAAGAGAGAGAGAGCGCACACAGGGTTCATCTCTGAGCACGTCTGGTGGCACATAAAAATACCCAGAGTGGCGTGTTTCAGTGTTGCCCTCCACCCCCTTTAGCTGCATCTTGGTGAAAACAGATTAAAATTGGTCTCAATCGCCCCAGTCCTTCAGAGCCTGGCTGGGGGGTTTCTCACTCTGCTCTTCAACCTGTCTCTGTGCATGAGAAGGGCTCACCCAGCAGGGACTAGCCCAGTCCGGCCTGAGTCCACGGAAGGAACCGTGGGGCAGGGCGGCTGGTGCCGGTCAGGCCTGGTGGGCACTCAGCCTCCAGCAGGGAGTGTGGGAAGGGCAGGCCGCGGCTGGCCAGCCAGAGCCGGTTGTGTGACCTTTGTCCTCTCCTCCAGGGCATGGAAGGCATCAAGGTGTTTCTCCACGAACGGGAGCTGTGGCTGAAATTCCACGAAGTGGGCACCGAGATGATCATTACCAAGGCAGGCAGGTGAGCCGGGGCGCGGGGACCTGGGAGAAAAGGGTGGAAGAGACAAAGAAAATTGGGACTGGAAGGGAAGAGGGAAGGGGCAGAGAGGCGGGCACAGAGGAGGGGGCACGCGGTGATTTTCACTTGGTGCTGGTTAAAGAGAAGCAGATCGTGCCCACAAACTCCACTGGGGCGAGCGATTGGGAAACAGGGGTAGCTTCCCACTGGGCATTTCCGTGGTGACCATCCGAGAGCTCCGGAGATGAAGCCAGGGGGACAGTTTTCATCAGCTGGAGAGAAAGAGGGACGGGGAGAAAGAGAACGGGATGAAGAGAGGTGCGGGGTGCACTCTGGGTTCCGCCTGGGGCTTGCAGTTCCGACCCCCCTCTAAGCCCCCTCCCGATCTTGGACTGGTTCCAGGGTTCCACCCAACGGCCCGGCTCCGAATCCTTCAGTGTATTCGCTACCTCTTCCATTGTTTATAAAGAGCAGCCAAAGCCTTTGAAACCGTAGTGGGGGCTCGGCCGGGCTCTATATACAGACACCGATAAACATGGCAGTTTCGCCAAGACACTCACCCCGGAGTTCCTCTTAAAAGCTCGCAGAATCTGAGCAAGAAAATGCTCCGGGCTTGGGGGAGGGGTGCGGAGCCGCGCGCTGGGCCCCAGCGGCGGGGGCTGGGAACCCTTCCCGCACCCCTGCCTGAGGCCGACTCAGCCCGCGGCCCTTCGCCCCCGAGGGCGAGGAGCCCCAGGGTGCCCCAGCGCGGGCTGGGAGGCGAGAAGACCCCCCCAGACCCTGGGCGCTGGGTGTGCGAAGGGGGAGGGCGGAGCCCCCTCGCCAGACGCCCCCGTCGTCCAGCCTGAGCCTCCCCCAATAAACTGACAACAGTGACATTTATTATTATTTGAAATTAAACAATGTCTGCTCCCCGCTCGCCCGGGTGAACCGCGAGGCGTGTTCTGTTTATAGCAGGGAACCAAGGTCTTCCCATTCGGCCCGGGAAGGAAAAGCCCCCCAGCTCGGGGTTCCATCTCCCCCAGGCCCGGGCCCCGAGGATTTAACTATAAAAGGCCTGTGGCGCCGCCCCCCGCGCCTCCGCCTCCAGCCGCCGGCTCCGGGCAGATAAACACCGGCCGGGCTCGGGGCTGAAGGCGGCGGCCTCGGCTCAGCCCTTCCCGCCGCGCCGGAGCGAGCTGGGGCCCACCCGCAGCTCCACCGCGCGCGCCGCCGCCGCCTCCTGGGGTGCCCTGGTCCGCGCCGGCGGGGCGCTGCTCGGTTAGGAGGCACCCGCTTCCCTTCTCCCCCCTCCACGTCGGTCCAGGCACCCCACTTTCAAAACTAAGGGCTCTCAGGTTTGAATTTCTTGGCCCAAAAAGTTGAGACAGGAGCTTTGGAGAGAAGTTGCAAGTCACAAGTGCACCCAGAGACAGGAGTGTGGGGCCAGGGGTTGGGTGGTCTGTCCTAGGGGTGCAGACATGTGGGGGCCTTGGCTGGGCAAGGAATAGGGCAGCTTTTGCTTTTGTTTTATTTTATTTTGTTTTGTTTTATTTTATTTTATTTTATCTTAGCCTAACAAACCTCTTTCTGCCCCCTTCCCCCAGTAGATAAAAACTCGGGGGTCTGGCTGTAGAAAAAAGCGCCCAGGCTGAGTTGGAAATGGGGGAATCGTTCCAATCCTTTAGAACTATTCCTGTGGAGGTTCTGGTTCTGCCCCGGACAGCAGACGCCTCACCCCCCCCCACCCCTTCATCTCCCAGAAACTGGTAGAAAAACCTGGACGCGATCTCACCTCTCCCCGCACCGTTTCCCTAGGCGCATGTTCCCCAGTTACAAAGTCAAGGTGACTGGCCTGAATCCCAAAACAAAGTACATCCTTCTCATGGACATCGTCCCCGCTGACGACCACAGATACAAGTTTGCAGATAATAAATGGTAAGAATCAGCGTGTGTGTGTGTGTGTGTGTGTGGGGGGGGGAGGGTGTGTGCAAAAAGTTGCCGCCAGCTCCCTGGGAACCTGCCATTTTTTGTGTGTGTGTGTGTGTGTGTAGGGGGAGGTGTGTGTGCAAAAGTTGCCGCCAGCTCCCCGGGAACCTGCCATTTTGTGTGTGTGTGTGTGTGTGTGTGTGTGTGTGTGTTACTATATGGAGCCATAGAGCCCTTAGGCCTGTTCCCCGCCCCAACCTCCCATTGGATGGGTCGGTAAACTGAGGCGAAAAGCCCTCCACCCCCACCACCCCGACACATCTTAAAGGAAGGTTATTGTTTAAAGGTTTAGCCGGAGCTTAAGCATTTTCAAAGAAGGGTATTGTTACTCGGTGCTGCCAGTATGGCTGGGGGCATAAGAACCATTTACAGGTATTTTTTTATGAGCTGGCCGTGCTGGGCTTGCCTTTTTTATGAAACTGCAAAGCCTGTCCGTGGTATTTGTGCTCTGCTGACAGGAGAGGCCGTTCCTGGGCTCAGCTGCTTCCTAACTGGCCAGCCCAAGGGCCTGCCAAGGAAGCCCCGATCTCGTCCCTCTCCCCCACCCCCAAGAAAGAAAAACCCTTTTTAATTTTGCAACTTCAGAATCCTCCCATGGCTTGTGGGCAGCCTGACTGGAGACCCCTGGGGCTGAGGACCGACGAGGTGAAAGAAGAAAGAGCTGGGTGGGAGCGGGAGGGGGCGTCCTGCCTGGACACTTGGGTTGGCAGAAGCCCCAGAGAGACCCTGAGGGCCAGGCTGCAGCCCCTCACCAGGAATAGGGTGGGGATGCCTGGAGGCGCACTGACTCTGCGGTGCCACCCCCAGGTCTGTGACGGGCAAAGCGGAGCCGGCCATGCCGGGCCGTCTCTACGTGCACCCGGACTCGCCGGCCACCGGAGCCCACTGGATGCGGCAGCTCGTGTCCTTCCAGAAGCTCAAACTCACCAACAACCACCTGGACCCGTTTGGGCACGTAAGTGACTGACGCGGGCACAGGGCAGCGGTTCTTCCACACTTTGGGCTCTCTGCCTCTGCGCTCCCTCCTCCACCGGGCTCTTTCCTCACCTCCGAAACCTGCCTTCTTTCTCCTTCCCTCCGTTCCTCCTCCCCGCCTTTTGTCCGACCTCAGGGCGCTTTTCCTCTCTCCAAGTTCCTTCTCCTCCAGATGCGGGAATTCTGGCTTCTCTTAGCTCACCTCCGCGCTCTTCCCGCCAACATTGCTTCCTCAGAGTTCGCTCTTCCGTGCTGAAGCTCTGACTTCTTGGCCAGGGGCACCCTCACTGCTGGGGCCGGACCCCATCCCTCTTTCTGCAAACTTTGAGGGCACGAGCTGCGCGTTTAGGTTGGGTGTGGCGCCAAGAAGTCCACCCAGTGTCCAGTTAGGGGTGGGAGCCACGATTCTGTCCCCTCTCTGTCTCAGCTCCACCTGCAGCCTCGTGGCAATAGGGGTGTGCAGCTGGGAAGAGGCAGACCCCCAACCCCAGCTTTGTTTTTGCCTTTTTTGGGGTCACATCCGGCGGTGCTCAGGGGTTACTGCTGGCACTTTGCTCAGGAATTACTCCTGGCGGTGCACAGGGAACCCTATGGGATGTCAGGATGGAACCTGGGTCGGCCTCGTGCAAGGCAAACGCACTCCCCGCTGGATTATCGCTCCAGACCGCCCCCCCACCAGCAGATCCCAGTTTGTCCAGCCCAGAGAGGGAGTACTGCTGCCCCTTCTTCTGCTCTTCTCCCTTCTGATCTGCCCAATTCCCTGCTCCTCCAGCCTCACCCCCTAAACGCTTGCTTCCTGCAGAGGAAGAGGCTGGGCCCAACCTGGCCTCAGGAGAGGGGCTAAGGGCAATCCTGTCTGCAGCCCCCCACGAGGCAGGATGTCCCGGAGGTCCTTCAGGGCACCCCCCACCTTCCCCAAAGGTAAAGGAAGAACAAAACTGATTTGGGGCGAAATCACCTAAGTCTGGTTTTCGTTCATTCTGCCAAAGTGGGTCCTTCTTTGGGCTTCTCGGGTGGTGGGTTGGTTGGGGAGACTCAAAAAAAGGGGGTGAAATGCCCAGGGCAGCGCCCTTTGTATCAGGGTATGATGCGGTTTATGGCCGTCCACAGTGGCCCTTTTGACCGTCTCTGATATCTCTTTCCCTGAGTCTCCTGGACAGTTGCGACTGTCCCCGTCCCCATCAGGAAATGAGGGAGCATGTGGCAGAGGGTCCGAGACTGGGGGGGCTCCCGAGGAGCCTGAAGCTCAGCTAAGGGGCCGGGCTGAGGTGTGTGCAGCAGGGACTGCCGCTCTCCGAGGTCACCCCAGAACTACAGCCTCTGCTTCCTGCAGTGCCCCATGACCCCTCTGTCTGTGGGGTCTGACTTGTGCACATTAGACCCCCCCAAACCTGGCGGCCCCACGTCAACCCGCAAGAAAATGTCGGCAGAGACCTAAGCTTTGGCCTCTCTGGGCAAGAGGCTGGCTGCCCTCTGCGTCCTAACTTCCACGACTGTGTGCAGGGGGTCTCCTGGCCCCCAGGAGGAGAAGGTGCGGACCTCTCAGTAACTCTGGCTGCCCCAGCTGCTCACATTCCCGGCCCAAACCCTGCACCAGCAGTCAGAGGGCCCTAATCAAATTAGGGGCCATTAGATCGCCCTCATGCTGATGTCTGCGCTGGCCCCAGCCGTCAAAATAATTTGGCTAAGCCGGGACGATGGCCGAGCTGGCCAGGGCTTGACGGCAGCCCATGCGGGGGCCCCACTGCGTCTCTCTGTCGCCACACTGGCCAGGCCGGCGTCCGCTGTCATCCCGGGAGGAGGCTGGGCTCCGAGGCGGGGAGGATTAGAGCCGAGCTTGGCTCCGGCTGGGCAGGGCTGTGGGGTCGGGGAGCAGCAGCCAGACCTTCCCGCCCCACCCCCGGGGGCCTAAGGCTTCCTTCTGCCTTGAAGGTCCGGTTTGGGTTGGCCTAAGACCCTCATTCCATGGTCGGACCCTGCACAAAAAGCCTCAGGGATGAAAGCAAGGCTCTGCCTCCCTGGGGTGCAGTTTGGTAAGGGGTCAAGCCAGACTTTCAGCTCCTTCAGTGAACGAATGCACTGAGCGGACGCCGCATTCCCGGGTCAGTAAATGCACCGTCTCCTGGCAGCGCGGCCCGGGTCATCCTGAGAACAGCAAAGGTCTTGCCCCAAGTATACCCCAAATGCAAAGCACCAGTGCATAGTTCCTGTGTGGCCTGGGTAGCAGCAAAGGTGGAGAAGGTGGCCAGAAGGGAGAAAGTGGCGCCGTCCTGACCAGTGTAGCGACAGACACGGTGGGCCCTTTCCCTCGACGGAGGCAGGGAAGACCAGGAGGGGGCCGTCAGAGGGCAGCTGGGTTGTGGCTTCTGAGATGTGGATCAATCAAGCCCAAGGAGGGGTCGCCCAGATTCTTCTCCGCAGGCCCTGGGAGGGACTGAGTCAGTCCCCCACCCCCAACCAAGCTCTTTCCTCATTGGCTGGACTTTGCCCCTTCTCCTAACAAAGGGCCCAGCAGGTAGGATTAATGCAACCTTGCAAATGCAGGTCTTTGCATCCTTTAGAGGTTTTATTTTTGTTTTTCATTTGGGGTGGGGGCGCGTTATTTGTACGTTTGTTGGTTTCTTCTCCTCCTTCATTAGGGTCTAGCCAGCACTCCAGACTCTGAGCTTCCAGCAGGGGATGGGAAGTGCCCAACGGAGGGAGTTAATTTATTAAGCAAACTTTATTAAGAATTCTGATTTACTGCCCTGTATGCTTTGGGCGGATTCCTGGAATATGAGCTTGACTTTTTCAGTTGGAAATTGCCATTTTTGAAATGTTTCTTTTTAATGAAATCCCTGGCCCCTTTTCAAAATAGGAGGAAAAAAAGTCAAATTTTTTCCTTCTTTTTTCTCCTTCTTGCCCTTTCTATTGGAGCAGGGTTCATCTGGAAACAAGAGGGTTTTGATTATGTTTTCCCAATCCCATCTTCTTTATTATTTTTTAGATTATCCTCAATTCCATGCACAAATACCAGCCCAGATTACACATTGTGAAAGCGGATGAAAACAATGGATTTGGCTCCAAAAACACAGCCTTCTGCACTCACGTCTTCCCTGAGACTGCGTTCCATTGCGGTGACTTCCTACCAGAACCACAAAGGTAAGCCCGGCGCTCTGCGGGGCTGCCTGCTTCTGTTTGCTGCGCACCGCGCCGGCCCGAAGCATCATCCCCTGGGGAACCTGCCTGGCGCCCGGGAAGCTTCACTTCTGGTCTGGGAGATGGTGTCAAGGGCTGGAGCCCCTGCTTGCACCCGAAACGGGCATAGAACCCTTGACACTGCATGGTCCCCTGAGCTCTGCCTGGATCAACCACGCACTACGGGGGGGTGACTCAAAAATCAGCAGAAAACAAGAATAATTTCTCTGTCCAGTGGGCATCAGCCTCCCCACACCCACAATCTGTAGATAGGTAGAGGCGTCTGGTTAAGAACTGTGTTTGTAGTGTATTCCTGGCTTGACACGCGCATGCACACACACACACACACACACACTCATACACCTCCCTGTACCCATGCATCAACACACACTCATGCAGACACAGGCATAGATGAACTCACATAAACAGACACATGCAAATACCTGCTTGGATTTTGGATTTGGTTGTGGTGCAAATACCTGTCCACACACATGCACCACACACATGCAAACACACATGCACACACATGCCCGCACACACATGCACAGACCAGCACACACGCTGATTAGAAACGAACATTTCAAGCCCTTGAGGCCTTGCACACTCACATAAACCAAGAAGCAAGACCCGGTTTCTCCAGACTGCGGCACTCCCTGGGTGGGGTGCTGGTAGCCCCGTTGTTTCTGTGGTGGCCAGTCTCTTCTCGCGCTGTGACCCTGGGGCAGGTCAGCAGCTCGAAGCTTCCGCTGCTTCTCCAGTGTTTGGCCTGGGAAGCAGGGCCAAGACCGTCATGCGGTTATAAACCCATCAATGTGGGGCTGCTTGGGACTCTGCCCCCAAGCCCAGCACCCGAGATGGGGCACTGGGCTGTGGAGGAGCTGGTGGAGCCATGCTGGGAGGCGTGCAGGCGGCTGGTGTGAATAAGCAGAGTCTGAGGAGGGCAGACGCCCGATACCCGGGTTCTGGTGGCATCTGACAGCTTAGCCATGGTCTGGAAGAGGCGCACCCTAACCGAAGGTCAGGGCAGCACTTTCTGGCTTTGGTTAGGAGAAAAGCTCGGTTTGACTCACCTGGGTGTGTTAGAATCGCTTGATGGGGGGCTGTGGGTGGGCCAGGAGGGCCCCTTGACTGGTTGGAAAGTTCTGGAATCTGGCGATGCTGGTCTTGGGGAGGAGGTGCTGGAGCTCGGAGGGGCCTCGGGGGAAGCCCAGGCTGATCCCCCCAGAAGCAGCTTCCCAGGGGTGTCCCCAATAAACCCAAAACAGTGATTTGGGGCAGATGGCCGTGGGGAGGGGGTGGTGGGGGGTCTGGCATCAGTTGGGGTGACAAGAGGGACTGACTCTCCAGGGGGATGCCCCCCTCCCTCCCCAAGGTTTGTGCCCACCCTCCAGGTGAGGGCGGGAGGGGCAGGGGGCCGAGGGCGGACCAGAGACGGACAGTCTGGTTGTGGTCAGGCAGTTCCCCATTAAGATGTTCTGCTGCTGTGGAAGTCTCTCCCAGCCACGGGGGCAGCTTGGAGAGTCTATTCTTTTGTTCTTTTTTTTTTGCGTTTTTGGGTCACACCCGGCGATGCTCAGGGGTTACTCCTGGCTCTGCACTCAGGAATTACTCCTCGCAGTGCTCGGGGGGACCATATGGGATGCTGGGGATCGAACCCGGGTTGGCTGCATGCAAGGCAAATGCCCTACCGCTGTGCTATCATTCCGGCCGGAAAGCCAGTTCTTGAGGGGCTTCTCCCCAAAGAAAATCTACTCACCCCTCCCAAATGCCAGGGTCTGGGCTCCATCCAGAGCCTGCATCCCAGTCCTCTGAGCTGACCCAAATGCTCTGAATCTTCATGTTGTTCTTCTGGCCTGAGGGTCACACCTAGCACTGTTCTGGGCTAGTCCAGGCTAGAGAGACCCCATGTGATGCTGGGATGGAGCCCCAGTTCCTGCCCGCACAGACTGTGATGTGCTCTCAGCCCTGCTGAAGCGCCTTAAAGAGGGAAGGAGGAGTTTTCTAAGCTCGCTCGGCCCCTCCCTCTGGGCCCACCCGAGCAAGCATGTTGGGGTCAGATGCCCTGAAAGCTTCGAGGTTATTTCGAGCTAATTTGAGTGCGGCAGCTCAAAGCCGACCTGTTTCCGCTCTGGCTGCAGTAACCTATGTTTAACTTTGTGGGAAGGGTCACGTGGGAGAAAGACGCCCAAAAAACAACCCCCACGGAGCCAAGACACTCAGTTCCCCCAACTATCGGATCAGAGGCTCCCAGCCCTGCCAGCTGGTGCAAAAAATATCTAGATTCATGTCGAGCAATAGTACAGCGGGGAGGGCATTTGCCTTGCATGCGGCTGATTCCTGAGTTGGATCCCGACATCCCATATGGTCCCCCTGAGCACCGCCAAGATGATTCCTGAGTACAGAACCAGGAGTAACCCCTGAGCATCACTGGGTGTGATCCAAAGAGCCAAAAATAAAAAATATTAAATCTAGGCTCCTGGACTCCGGAAGTTCAGGTTCAGACCAAAGGGAAGAGGTGGGTCGGTAATAAGGACCCGGTGAAGAAGCCTTCGCTCTGTCCTTACGATCGTAGGGTGCTCACGGCGCGGGGAGGCGGGGGAGTCCCTCTGTCTGGGTTATAGTTATTTAGGAGGGTTCGACCAGGGGAACTTGGGGCTTAATCTTCTGGATCCTGGGGTGTTGAGCTCTGAGCTCAGGCCGTTTGATGCAAGCGGGCGCCCTGTCCCCTGTCCTAGCCCTCTGGTCCCTGGGTCTAGTTTTCTTGAATTTTCTCTTTCTCTCTTTTTTAAATTTTTAGGTTTAATTTTTGTTTGTTTTGATTTTGAGCCATTCCTGGCAATGCCCAGGAGTTACTTCTGGCTCTGCCCTCAGGAATCACACCTGGTGATGCTGGGGGGAACCCTGTGGGAAGCTGGGGATGGAATCCGGCTTGATGGTGTACAAGGCAAGCGCCCTCCCTGCTGTACTATCACTCCACACCCTGTTTTCTTGAGGCACAAAGTCTACAATAAATACAAAGAATTCAATCTAGAAAGTGCAGCGTAGTTTTAGTCTGGAAGTCCATGAGACAGTCATGTGTGAATATATCCCTCTTCCCCAGTTTCTAGAATTCTTACATTTGGGTTTTTGGAATACACTGGCTGTGCTCAGGGCTTACTCCTCCAGGGGCTCAGGGGACCCCGTGGGCTACTGGGGTTCTGACCTGAGTTTTCTGTGCGCAAGGCTACTGCCCTCATTGCTGTATGATCTCTCCATCTCCCCAGTCTCTGTTTTTATAAGCATCTCCTCTTTCACCTCTTGAAAGGGGATGGGAGATGCCCCCAGCGCTGTAATTTGGGGGAGGAGGTGGGGTTGCTCAGAGGAGCTTATGCAGGAGGGATAGAACCGGGTTGGTCCGCGTGCAACGCAAACACCGCCACCCCACTCGGCACCCATCCTGGGGAGTTACCAAGAGCGTGTCAGCACAGTCCAGGAGCTGGGGTGGGGGTACGAAGGCTCAGTGCCCCAACGGCTGCTTCTGCCAGTCCACGTGATGACCCCATGCTGGGATGATTTTCCTTCCGTGTTTGAGGATGTGTGGGAGGCACAGCCCTGTTGTTTCAGCCAGCCCGCACCCAGGTTCCCAGAACAGGAGGTGTTGGAAGCCTGTAGACCATCTCTTGCTTTCCGCCTGGCAGCCATTGAGACCCCCCCAGTCCCTGGAGCCCATGATTTGTGTGTGGGGAGTGGACTGAAGCTCACTCACATCCCTGCCTCTGCCCAAGTGGCCCGCAGGGCTCCACGTTACGGATCTCAATTTCCGGACTGAGCCCTGGGTTGGCAGGCTTGGCCTCTTGCGCTGCAGCCCGTGGGGACGGTCATCACCCTCTCCCTGAGCGCTGACCAAGGCAGGACTCAGGGCAGAGGGCAGAGTCCATTCCTGCATTCCCACATCTATAGTGAGAAGGACACAGGGTTACCCTCATCCTGAGGCTCAGCCAGGACGGCCCTGGAAGTGCTGCCTAAGAATTGGCCTGGAGTGGGCACACGGCCAGGGCCCAGCTAGGACGGACTTTATAGCTGAGTATCTGCCCCCCAGATGGCTCCACCCCAGACCCAATCCTTGGACTCCAGACCCAGGCCCTGGAAAGTGTGTTGACTGCCCCTGGAGGGAGGGGCTCAGAACAGGAACCCTGGAACTTTTATTGATCGTTATTACTATTTTTTGGCTTTTTGGGTAACACCTGGCCATGCTCAGGGGTTATTCCTGACTCTGCACTCAGGGAGTTACTCCTGGCGGTGCTTGGGGACCCTATGGGAGGCGGGGATTGAACCCGTGTGGGCTGCGTGCAAGGCAAACGCCTTCCCTGCTGTGCTCTCCCACCATGGAGCTTATAAATGCACTAGAGAAGCAGTTGTAAGTGCACTTGCCATTGTAGTGGCCTGAGTAACCACCTTCTGCTGCTATTTCTGGCCTTCGTCCCCCTCACAGGGCAGCGTTCCTGGCCCAGCTGGTTTCCCCCAGGGGGGGTATCACTCCCCCAGATGCTCAGGACAAGAGATTTAAAAACAATCTCCCCACACCCCAGCAGCCCACGTTCAGTGAACCACATTTTTGTAAACGTTTCATGGTGCTTGTCAGCAACTCAGAAATATTCCGGCACTCAGACACACTGGTGTGCGCGCTCAGCTTCCCCGTCCTGGCGACAATGGTGTGTGTGTGAGCGCGTCTGCCGGGCTGCATGAACTCCCCGGCAGCTAGAGAGCATTTTCCTCCCGCTGAAATCATTGCGTAAGGAGCCTGTATTTATGAGGTATGAGCTTTCTGGTTGGGATCAGGAAATGAACATAGAGAGACATAATTAAGATTTTTTTTGGACCTCGTGAGGGTTTTTGGGGTTGTTTTTTTTTCTTTTCTTTTTTTTCCAAAAAAGAAATGTTTTCCCTCTCCCCCCAGCATGAATCCACAATTATTCTCATTAATTTTTATAGCTTATGTCTCATTGGTGGAACTGGCATTTATATTTTCTCCCCCCATCCCCCAAAGCCGCGCGTCCCCTCCCCGGATATCTGGTCCAAGGCTGAATTTGGGGAGAGCTCGGACATGATGGATGTTAGTCAGTTTCAGGGAACTTTCTGGGGTATATGGATGTCCACGTGCGTCGGGCTGGAAGGGGACAGTGAGTGTGTGTGTGGGGGGGCGGTGTCCCAGAGACGTCGCCTGTTAGTAAGATAACAACCCAGAAGGAATCAGAGTCCAAGCAGCAGATGTTGGTGAACTTTTCTCCAGGGGAATTCCTAGAACCTGTGGGCATCAAGTTTTAGCCTCCGGAGTGAAGAGTTTGGCCCACATAAGTTCTGCGTCTCTGGATTTTTGTTTTGCTTGGCTTGGGTTTTGGCTTTTGGGGGGCCACACCCAACAGTCCTCAGAATGTGCTTCTGACTCTGTGTTCAGACCCCACTTTTGGGGATGCTGGAGGGACCCTCGTGGCTCTGGGGATCAAACCCAGATCTGCTGCATGCAAGGCAAGCCCCCCCGCACTGTCCCCCCATCAACTTGGCCGTCCCCAGTGGCTGCCACTCTGAACACAGATGGACGCTGGTTCCCAATGTGTGCGGTGTGGCTTGTTGTCGTGGTTGGCAGCCCTACGTGTTGAGTGTGGTCGCTGGTCATCAGCCACATGCTTCTGAGGGCGCTCCATGGCTTTGCATCTCCCATTTAACCCCGTGCTCAAGAAATTACACCAGCTATACCCAACACTTTAGGAAAGAATAGACTTGTGTGCGTCAGTTTTGCCAGACTGGAAGTGAATGTGTATTGTTTTTTGTGTGTTTGTTTCGTTGTGGGAAGCCATTCCCCAGAGATGCTGTGGGCTTACTCCTGCCTCTGCACTTAGGGATCACTCCTGGTGGGGTTTGGGGGACCTTATGCAGAGATAGCTGGACCAGGTCAGCTGCATGCCAGGCAAGTGCCTTACCCCTCTGGACTGTCTCTTTAGCCAGATGTAAGTGTTCTGAGCACATTTAATAGGGACTGGGCATGAGGCCAGGGAGCTAGGACAGGGTTAAGGCACTTGCTTTGTGCAATCAACCCTGGCCTGATCCCAGAAGCAACCTCCCCATCACGGAGCTGGGAGTAACCCTGAACACCACCAGGTGTGGCCCCTGTGCGCTCCCCCTGCAAAACAAAAGGGCTCGGTTATGAAGTTCACAACCCTGTTCTATTTTGGATGGGTTTCCTGGGTAACTCTCATGCTAAGTTGAGAGAATAAATGTGTGTCGTCAGCTGTGATGATGGAGGGCAGGATGGTTTGGAGCTTAGGCTGGAGGTGATGTAGGGTCCTCAGAGGCTACTCCTTTCTCTATTCTTGCCCTGGTTTATACTCAGGGGACTATGCGGTGCTGGGAACCACACCTGCACCTCCTACATGCAAAGCAAGTGTTCAACCCGTGAAGCGCTCTCTCCGGCCTATGGAGAGAAAGGTTTTGCCGTGCTGGAGTGATGCACAGCCAATAGGCACTTAGCTTGCACATAGGCCTACCTGGATTTGATTCCCTGTATACCATATGGTCACTGAACACTGCTAGGAGTAATTTCTGAGCACAGAGCCAGGAGTAACCACTGAGCATCACCGGTGTGGTCCAATACCCCACCCCAATTTTTTTTCAGATTAAAAATAACACCACCCCAACTTCTCTGCTTTCTCTAATCATTTTGTATTCTGAGCCCTCGGAGCAAATGACTTCATGATTCATTAATTCAGCCCTAATGCCACAACTGTTTGGTACTGACTTCAGTAATGGGGTAGGGGAGCCCAGAGGGTGGGACACCCTTTCCTTCCAGCCTTATTTAAATGATCTCAGTTTTACCTCGATGTTCTGAGAGTCCCGACTTAAAAAAAAAATTTAAAAGTTGGTGTTTAAGTGGGCTGTATTTTACTGTGAAAAAAAATCTGAGGGGGAATGAAAGCCCCATTAGGTGATGGAAAATAGACTCAAAATAGAACTAAACTCAGAAGTGCACATTTTAAAGACTGTTTTCCAAACGGATTTTATAGATTTTTCTACTCATTCCAAAAGTCCAGTCAAAATGAGGCTAGTGCAGGAATGGGGCAAAGGTACAAAGAACTAGATTTGGGGGCGTCAGCACGAAATACCCACACGTTCAGTTGTCTAAAGAATTGACTGTGGGGCCCGAGAGCGGGTGCAAAGCGCTGACACCCGGGCTTTGTTTGCGGGCCTGAGTTTGATCCCCAGCAATGCAGGGTCCCAGAACACCGCTGGGACCCCTGAGCACTGAATCTACAGTAGCCCCGTGCACCACCGGTGAGGCCCCCAGACATGAACAAGACAAAAATTGCCTTTATGTGTTAGAATGATTTTAGATGCACAGTCATGATTAGTGCGGAGCACAGAGCTCAGGCCAGAACAATAGTCCAGCAGGGAAGGTGTTTGCCTTGAATGCACCGACCGGGTTCTATCCCCAGCATCCTGAGCACTGCCAGGAGAAATTCCTGAGTGCAGAACCAGGAGTGACCCCTGAGCATTGTTGGGTGTGGCCCAACCCTAAACTGTTCCCTAAATCTGAACAAACACAAGGCACAGATTTCCCAAATCCTGCCTAGGTCCTCCTCAGGGTCTCCCACCAGCAACGCCCGGAGAGGCTGTTTGTTGTCACGGATGAAGTCATGGCTTGCCTCCAGGCCTGGCCTGTGTTTCATGGCCTATGGGTTTGGATGAACATAGAGATCTCCGTGTTCCCTACTGCGATATCAGACTGTCCAAACCCTGTCTGAGCTGCCCCTTCATCCCGCTGATCTTCTGGTCTCCCTCATTTTGTCTTTTCTAGACTGTCACCTGAGTGAAACCATAGAATTTTTTTTGCTCATTGGGTCACACCCTGCAATGCTCAGGGGTTACTCCTGGCTCTGCACTCAGGAATTACTCCTGGCGGTGCTCGGGGGGACCATATGGGATGCCGGGTACAGAACCCGGGCTGGCTGTGGGCAAAAGCAAGTGCCCTACACTCTGTGCTATCGCTCCAGCCCCATCATAGAATGTATTTTTTCAGTTTGTCTTGGGGTCATATAGCATTGCTCAGGACTCACTCTAGACCGTGCACTCTGTGGGGTGCCCAGGATTGAACCTAGGCTGGCCACATGCAAGGCCAGCGTCCTACCTGCTGTACTACTATAGCTTCAGCCCCAAGAATGTCTCTTTTTATTTGATTTTTTGGGCCATACCCAGTGATGCTCAGGGGTTATCTCTGCTTTTGCACTCCAGGGATCACTCCTGGCTGGGTTCAGGGGACAATATGAGATGGCAGGGATCAAACCTGGGTTGGCAG